>NW_019382712.1:2621396-2672985 GCF_000648655.2 Copidosoma floridanum
TATATATATATATACTTTCGCGCGTGTTTATTTTGCAAAAAGCGTCGCTGTCAGAACGCGGTAAGGCGAATCTAAAAAATATATAGAGTCGCGCGGCGGTGGAGCTTGGAAAAGTCAAAATGTGAATAAAAACCACACACGGGAGAACCTTGATCTTTGCCAGTGTAGGCATGGTGTGGGTGTGAGTGCACTCGGGCCGTATAATAATTTCATGTAGCCTCCGTGTGTACAGCTGACTTAATTTTTTCTCCTCCATTTCCGCCTCTACTTTTGCACTTGACGAAATCACCTTAGCTGATGAGCGCGACGGCTAGACGTATGTATACGTATGCCTATACTAACTCCAGCACATGTGTATATGGATATACCCTTACACCGAGCCTTACACTACACGTTGAGGTATATACACACCGTATATACACAGTCGTACACAGTGAAAGACATCGGTCTCTCTATCTCGAGCTCTCGATTATCTCTTGTGCGTATGTGTGTGTGCGTGTGCAGTAGGTAGGCATACCTAAGTATACCATGACTCTTTGCCATACCTCACTCTGGATTAGATCTGGTTCGTTCTGGGAGAATCTCATGTTTTTCGGTTTGCTCCCTTCTGGTCCTACATATACTCCGTAAAGGTAAAAGTTTGCTTATCTTGCTAACGAATCGGAAATCATATAGAGATAACTATTACCTACATTTTTTTCTTTTTCGGAAGCTCGAGGTTTTTTTTTTCCCAAGCATCATAATGTCATTCAAATGTATTCGATCTGATTGTAAAAACAGCGCACGGTCGATGTATTGTACCTACCGTATTATTATCATTGTACCATACGTTTCGGCTCGAAAATTCTATGTGGACGTCGTCGGCTCATCGAAAGGATGAAACTTTTTTTTAAATATACCAATGGGGGGGGGGGGGCTAATAACACGTAAACGCCGGTGGCCGAACTATATAGGTACGACAGATACTGCTGCCTCATTAATTTTCATGATATGCGGTGTCCCATGTGCCGCTGTTGTGTTTTCTGTATACACATACGCACGACACATTGGCGAACACACCAGTAAAATATACAATGCGAGAGAAAACAAAGGGGACGACACGACTACTTTGTTGTTGTTTTATAAATACCTATGGGTACTTTTTGACGTTTGCCAAAAAAAAAAAAAAGAATAATAAGAATATATATTATACATTTATACAAATGAGACACAAAATACAGATAATGATTCATAATTATTATAGCTGCTCGAGTCCCAAACACATACGTCCAAAAAATAGCATATGCAGTGGTGATGTATAGTACTGTACTGTACATGCGGGGAGCAGAGAGAAAATAAGAGCCGAGTAAGTAGGTATGCTGATGTCTCTGGATCTCCCGGGCGCTTAGTAACAGCAGCCACATAACTGTGTCGTTTAGGAGTCGTTATCGTCGTGAGGAAACGTGCCCCGCCGCGCATTTTCATGAGCCGCTTGCTACGGGTGCACACATCTCATGCGTCTGTCGCACAGATGGTGTGGTGGTGGTGGTGGTCGAGAGAAAATTTCGAGGCTGGCTATATTCCTCGAAACTGTACACGCGTGGAAAACATCGGCCCTTATTTTATTTTTCGAAAGTTGTTCCAGTGGGACGTAGATGCTCGTGGACACGTAGGGTATACACGGAAGATTGTTGTTACCAGAATAAGCTATACCAAAAGTGATGAGAACAGAAAAATAACGTACAGGTCTTGAGATTTCTGCAACCGGTACAGGATTTTTCTGTACCATGGATAGTCTTAAATTTGTATAAGTACTGCGCATGGCTTTCTACTGTACCGTCTACCGCGCATAGTACGTGCGCTTATAATATACAGTGGAGATATGTATATATATATATGTGAATACTTGCATACATGTATGGGATTGTCATTGTTATTTTGGCTCAATATGTAAATTGTTCTTTGCGAGTGAAAACGAATTATTATACGCAACAGGAAAGTGACTACAAGTGCCTACTGCACTTATCATTACATCTTGTTAGATTCGTATCAATGTATTGAACTTTATATAGTGTTGTGGTGGATATACTGAAATCCTAACCTCTTGAACTTTTACAGCTACGTATATATATACTGACATTCTATATGCTCCCACTGGCTGACTAACTTTCTGTACTGGTACAGGAAAAACCCGTACCACGTATCGGATTTTGACGTACTAAGTATAAGGTTTATCTATTCTCACTAAGGTACTTTAAAGTATACTGCCGTACCAAATATACCTGTACCAGTAAACATTTTCCTTGTACAGAGTATCGAAAATACTTGTACTAACATATAGTACCTGTTTTTCTGGTAACAACAATCTTCCGTGTAGGTTTTTCTTTTTGGAAATCCCACGCGGGAGACTATTATCATAAATGGTGACTTCTCTCTACGCGCTTGGACATTATGGTGATCGGGGGGATGGACTTTCTCTTATGCGTTTATACAAAGGGTCAGTTTTTCGAGGGTTTTAACTTGGTTTTTTCTATTGACAACATAAGTCAACGACTTTCAAACAATTAACGCTGTGAAAATTTTTATTTTATTTTTCATCGCATTATTCGAGCACCAAAAGTTACTAAAATGAGTTTTTCGCAGTTTCCTCCTTTTGAAATTAAACTCGACTCCGCCAGCCGCTTGGTCCGAAAATTTAATTTTCCCCGAGAACGGAAGATGAATCACGATCCCGTTTCCCAAAAAGGCGTATCCCCAGAGAGAGCTGTAGCCGGGCTAGGAAAAGGCAGCACGTTACTATATATACCCATCGTAGCTAGTTACGAAAAATCGTATTCTATACGTATACGACGTGTGCTCACGAGAAAGTTTTAAAAATCTCGTTGTTCAACTATGATGAGTGAATATTTTTCCATGTTTCGAATGATTTTAAGCTATGGAGTGTTTTTTCTCAAATTTTATAGCGCGGAGTTCTTTTTTTTTCCTACGCAATATATTACTACCAAATTTGAGAGGATCAAATAAACTCGTATAATTGACTGATTTTCTCTCCAAGACAAAACCAATAATTTTTCTCACAATTTCTAAGAAAAAGCAATGCATTGTTCTCTTGTACCGATGATAAATAACCCCCTTCTGGGAAAAATAACGAGTGCAAGGAATAAGTAAATATACACTGTACCCGCTACTGCTGAATACATTTAAAAAGAAAAAAAAAAACATATCCGCGGGGACGTGGTGACGGAAATCCATGTCAAAACCATGTGCGTTCGCACCTGTCTGGAGCTTTTAGGTCTTCGCGTGGTGTCGTGCGGTGTAATTTTTAAGGCTTTGTCGTGTATTTCTTTAAACTCCGCAGCTTTTGGATTTAAATTTGACTCGCGAAACAAACTTGCACGGCCAACCCACAAAATGCTCTTTTAAATTTTGTCTCGACAAACCTATTGTTTGCGGGTCATATATTGTATATCCTACTTAAAAGAGGTTCCATCGATGTACAAAGTTTAATACCTATAAAGTCACATAAGATTTAAAACTACATTATTCTTAATGATTGTTTTTCACGCACGCGCTTATAAGATTGAAGGTATGGTTGACAGTGGTAAAAATATATTGATGTCACAGTGTTTCCACAAATCACACTGGATTTTATTAGAAGTACAAACGTACCTAACTTTCCGCTAATAGAAGACACTTTAAAAAAAAAAGAAAACGAACAGCTCAAAGGCAAATAAAAGAGATGCTTATTCTCTGTTGAAGTTGTCAAACATATTGCTGTAAGTTATAGAAGTTTCTGTTGTGATCATTACGTTTTTGCAGAATACGTGTAGTGATAAGTGGTATCATGTTTTATCTCACATTTTGACGAACATACATAGTGATGAAACGATGCATAGCTTTTGCTTATATTACTGATAGTATTTAGTTTTTATGGTATGAAAGAATATTAGAATTTTACTCTAATTTATCGATGAGTAAGTATTAAATGCGAGTAATTGAATTAATCGGCATTTCCCATCCAATACGATATTGCCAAGGTAACTCGACTTTTACGTGTACTATATACGTGTTGCGAGCACATCTGCCGGTCTCTCTGCTCTTTTGTACGCTCGGCCGATGCGCGGGCTTTTATTTATATCTTTGTTTCCCGGAGGAACGAGAGGAAAAGGTTTAAATTTAATGTTTACGACGCCTCAACGCCACATTCGTTCTCTTTAACGTACCGCGACGCTGTTTTTGGCGTTTTTTTTCCTTTACTTTTCATCTCACTGTTTCCTAGGGATAGACGCGCACCGAGTCCGTTTATTGCCACCTAAGTGGTATGTACCTCGACATTATGTGCACTAGACGCCGTGTCCGTGAAATTCCAAGTCACGAGGGCTATTCGTCAAAATTTACTTTGCCACCCAGGATCGAGAGTATTATACTTGCACTCGCGTTGTAATATGAACACTCGCGTGACTTTCGAGTCAATTTTTCGTTCATCGTCGTTTGGCTGTTACAGTTGTAACGTCACCAGACTTTTTTTCTTTTCTTCTTCACGGTACAATCAGTTATTGCGATGTTCCGTAACCAATTGTAAGACGACGCGTAAACGAGATACTGAAAATGATTAGGTGCTACAGATCGTGAAACTTTATTTGCTGTGACAAACGGTTTTACAGCCGCTCCAGACAGTGGGATATCCTTTACATACGAGACGATCTGTAAAACAATAAAGTTTATAGAGGAAACGACTGATTTTTTTATCCATACGACTACATACGTATTGTGGCCTCGATCAGACATGCACTAGACAGACGCTCTAATGAACGTATACAACGGATAAGCGCATTTTTCACTCGTCGAAAGAGTCCCGCAACAAATGACTGTATAGTGTAATGCAAAAAGCTGTCGTAAAAAGTCGCTTTGCCGATGAGCCAAGTGATAATCAAACCGGTTTCGGCAAAATTGTTTTTGCTCGGGAAATTAAAAAGAGAAGTTACTATCAATCATACTTTCCTTTGCACTTTTTGACTTTTTAAATAAAAAGAGGCAAATTCGTCATTGAAGACTGTTTTATGCTCATCTTACGACCAATTAACTCGCATTTAGGGAAAAAAAAAAAACATACACCATACCGTCTCTTACGAGAAGACCTGATAACGAACAGATAACAACGTAACCAATCTCGATGGTGGGGAAACTCTATGAGGAAAACATGTTATTTCTTAGCCATACAACTACATACTTTTGTCGGGCCTATATAGAGTAAATACACCTCGTCTCTGTATACGTCATGATATCCATCAACCTTATCTTCCTTTCATTGTAACGACACTTAAATTTCCATTTGAAAAAATTCTAATGTTACGCCACACCGTGTCTTTAACAGATGATACGCCGAAAAGTATAATGAAACATAAAATCGATGCACAGAATGACAAAAATAATTATATAAACACGCAGTTTTGGGGTAATTTTCAAAAGTGGAAATCGATCACGGAGCTCGAGAATAATTTTTTCTGCGATCCGCTTGTAACTCTATTCTACAATGTGCGACAGTATGAGAGGGGGGGGGCGGGGGAGCTTTGGGCTCTTTTAATTTCACGGACTCGCCTACATGGTATACCATTATAAGGCCAATATACCCACGGGCAAATAAACGTTTGCTGCGGGTATTACCCACACTTTGATTTCCAAAGCAGGCCTACAACCCATATCATCTCTATTCTATCTTTTCCCTCTATATATGTACGTATGTACGTGCGTTAGGGAGTGTGTGGCTCGATGCCAAAATTTCATATACGCCAGAGGCTTTCGACATACCTGCGGCCACTTCTATACAGCCATTGCTGGCACACACACCGCTGGTGCTACCGTGTGCCCCGTACCAACTCTTTCTTTCTCTATCTCTCGACATGGATATTTTCGGGCTCCAAGCCGCAACCTCTTCGTGTACCTATACGGAGCAGCTCTGACTAAGCAGCTATACGGGCCTAATGCGTCCGCCCGCCCCAGGCGCGACAACTCCTTTTTCCTTTGACGACTGTCTCTGTCTGATGATGACCGTTTTTTTTTTCTTTATTATTTTCTCTTCCTCCGTTTCAATTGGAGCTCTTTTGGACGAGGGAAAAGACCAGGAAAAGTCGAACTTTTTCATTTTACTTTAGGGTGGCTGTATTATCTCAATTAAGATGGATTTCCGGGAAATAAAAATATCACGCGTAAACCATGAGTAACTGTATCTTCGAAAAAATCGGAGCAATTTGTGTGAAAAACTAGAATTCATTTCGAGATTCAGTGTTGGATATATTACAACTCTTTTTTTTTTCAAACGCTTTGAACTAATGTACAAAAAAAATCAAACCATTTACAAGATATGCATTATGTAGTTATGTGTACTCCTCAAGTAGTGATTTTTTTTTCTCCACACCATCCAAACAGTCTCGATCAATGGGAGGTGATGAATATGTACCATATACCGCGATACCGTGCCCCCAAGTATTTCGTGTTTCAATTTTTTTTGCTTTACCATGATAAAGAAAAAGGGAATTCCGAGTGGAGCAAGTGACGTTGAGGGGAATTTACGGCATTTCCGATTAAAAATATTTGGCCCCGTCGTGCGATAACTCGATATTTTCCATTCGCTGAAAGCTCATTCGGTATACCTATATATCAACTGGTACAAATGTACCCATACCGACATCAATAGAGATTAAATTTGGTGAAAAATGACAATGTTCATGAATATTGACGTGTTTTCATCCTAATAAAGTCTTACGGTTAAAAAAGGATTAGGTATTTGATTGACTCTGGAATCGTTTTGCGTTATTACGGTCGTAAAGAAATAAACGATTCAACGATCCATCTCACGCAGATGTGCAATGCATTGTATACGCGCTTATAATATGTTCTTCTAGCCGTGTATTACCCCCAGCCCCTGTATAACGATCGCATCAACGTCACGTGTCGCCCATCAACACGTGAACAGTATAACGTATAAGTAACAGCAGAGAAATGAAAAAAAAAAAAAAAAAGAACGATGGATTGGTATAACTCAATGCAAAGGTTGCGCTCGCCGTCGTGCATCTATATATATGTTGTACTTATACGATGCTCGACCAAAGCGCTTGTCCGCGAGCGGTGGTCTAAAATTAAGTCAGCGCCGTGTGCGTGCAATGCGCGCGCGCGAGACGCGTGCGAATGCGTCGTTAAATCGGGCTGAATTTGCATTTGATTAAGAAAAGTCATTGTGCGGACGCGCCCGCGTGTATAAATAGCTCATGTATACTTATCGCTACCGTAGTATACGTATCCATGCGTGGATCGGTAATTTTTCTCCTCGTACGTTGTCTCCTTTCAAGATCTTTTTTTTTTTTTTTTATTACTATTTTCCTTGGTTCGATGGGCTGGATATTCAATTCAAGGGTCGGCGTTTTTAGAAATTTTATTTACAACATCATTTTATTTATAAATAAAAAATTTTTATTCGTACACCCAATGCGTCGAATAAATACTAATTGTTGTATTTTTTTGTCTGTTTCAGGTAAGATTTTCCGTCAATGTTTCTACGAACATTTCATTGATACCGATTTCCGGATACATTAGTTGTAAGTTACCCGTAAACCAATTACCTTATACACTCTGTAAAATATTACACTTTTGGTCTAAATCACAGCCAATGTTTGACAATATTGTTTCATCTTTTAAGTTAAGAGATCCTTCACTTGTAGCTGCTAAGTTGGTATGAATCGATGAACAATCCATTTTGTACCCCCGTTTATTGCAGGGTAACTGAAAAATCTCGATAAAAAAGATGACCGATCGCAAATGTTATTTTGAAATGATAACAAGCAAATACCTCTTAACCCACGATGTTACGTATACATGCTGCGGCATTAAATGCATTGCACTCTCTTGCGAGCATTCGGCTATAGTCGCAATGCAATTGGGTGTTATATTATGTACGATTCCCGGTGTATGCACGTACAGCGATACTGCAACGTTGTCATCGTTGTCGTGTATATAATTGAAATGACGATAGCGGATAGTCTCCGTCATTGCGTCATCGCTTGCACCGAAACATATTACATACATCAGCAGGTACTGCAGCGCGTAAAAGTGTATATTATATTATACGTGCATACATGTATAAAACTCAAGAGAACATGACCCTCTTCGTCCACTCTCTCTATGTTTTACTTGTTCCCACTCATTTTTCCTATGACAGGCTTGCGTAGCTGTAATTATATTTTTACTTTAATAGTATACCTCTCCATTCAGATGGTAACAATCGAATGATCATCGGTTTGTTGTGATCGGGCTGGTTATTGCATTGCACTATTATTATCTGTGCTCGGGTTTCTGTTTGTTTGGCATCAAAATAGCCAAACATCAAAAAAGAAATAAAAGAACTGTCAGTAACAGTGTAGGTACTTGATACGTAAAAATACATACCACCGAAACCATACGGTTGGAGTTGGAAGGTGTATCGATCGGTCAACGATGCATATTATGTACATTGTACCGTATCACTTGAAATTCCAACTAATGTATAAAACATCGAATAATGTTAATTACTTCAACGTAAACGCGCGTGTACAGCTCTAAGCTCTTCCTCTCTTTGACGCATAAATATACATGTGTTACTTCTATGGTAACAACGACGAGGCTCGTTTGAAAGTCGCGACGAGAAACCAAATCCCCCAGATTGGCCAAAAAGCCTTAAAAACAACCTTTGGGGGGGGGGGGGAGTTAATCGCCGCATTTGGAAGATCTTTGTTGGAAGGAGAAAAAAGAAAGAAAGAAACAAGAGAGTGGGCATCAGCACCCATACACAGTCTTCGAAGGGCCATTGTCCGGGGCTTAATGTAATTGAAGGGATACGCGCTGCTGCGGGAAGCACCTGTCGTGTAACTTGTTATGTCGAAAGGAAAAAGAGAGAGAGAGAGAGAAAAAAAACACTCACGCGAGGCACGAGCGGGGCTTCACCGGCGGAGGTTGACGCTGAGCTTTCGACCAAGCGGTAGAGAGACATACCTTTTTCATGCCTCTCCTTTATCTCTCTGCGTGCAGTAGACCATTTTTCGGGGGAAGGGAGCATTGATTCGCAAAGGGTTGAAGGATTTTTGTGCAGAGGTCAATAAACTTTTTTTTTTTATGTTTTTTGTTGTTGTTGCAATGCCGTAAAGATGAAATTGGAGCGTGTTCGTAGGCGAGTGATTTACTCGACCACATATTGTATTGTATGATTGTTTTTTTTTTTTTTTTTTTTTTTTTACCGATGAAAAAAAAAAGTTATCCATGTCCAGAATGGATTTCCAACACGCGTNTATCAATGCTTGAAAAAAAAAAAAAAAAAAAAAGTTATCCATGTCCAGAATGGATTTCCAACACGCGTCGAGTCGCTCATATTTTTCGACTGAAATAACATTCATCCAGCGTCAGCTGTGCTGTTGCCAAATACGTAATTTAAAAAATACAAGTGTATAAAAAAAAAATCATACAGAGTTGAATTTTACGTGTGTGCGAGATTATACTTTTTCGAATTCATTCTAACGGACGCTAAGGAATAAATCACAAAGTGGCAAACATACAACTTTGTCAACAAAAGATACGATTTTCTTTGATGGCGTCGTGTAACTATAAAACATTCTCGATCTCTCAAATTATTGGCTAAAAGTAAATTCCTCACCGATAGCGTATATATGAATACACGTTTCGTCATCATAGATTTTGTTTCCAGAAGGATTCTTTTGCTCATCGTTTCCACCGAACTCCATGTACAAATGCAGGGTAAATTTGAGCTTCCCTTAAATAAACATGTAAAAAAACAAACGACCACGAGACATCTTCTCCCGCAATCTTCCACAACAGAGGTCTTCTTTGGGAACCAGCTCACACGAGACTGGCGCGAGACTCACGCCGGTCTTGCAGCTTCAGGCAGCCTCTCCCCTCTTGGATCACGAGGTGAAAGTCCCGCGCACTCTCTCAATTCCCTGTCGTTCATTCATTCGTGCCCTCGTGCATTTATTTCACTTGGCAAACACCAAGCGTGATTTCAGAGATCAGTCCCCCCCTTCCTTTTGCATGGACTTGCGCAAGCTCGCTCGGCGAGTCACGAGGGTCTGTCCACTCACGACTCCCGTGAATCTATAGTTCTGCTTTTTTTTTTTAATTTTAGTTTTTGGACCTCTGCCAGATTGCATGTACACGTCGAGCTACGCGCCGCGTGATCTGGACTCTCTGTGCGCGGGGCGTGTACCCCTTTTTTTTTTGGCGTTCATTTCTACTAATGGATTTTGGATATTTTGCTTTTTTTCGGGGAGTCGACACACGTATACGTCGACGCGCTTTCATAAATCGAGCTCCGCGAAACGATTGTTTCTCTCTTTTTTTTTTTTTTTTTTTTTTTTTTTTTTTTTTTTTTTTTTTTTTTTTTTNATAATACTATATGTCATCTGTTCGCAAAAAACCGGTCGTTGACGTATGACTGTCGTGTGTTTTTTTATATTCTTACTTTTTTTTTTTTTTTTTTTTCCTCACGCGTTGGATTCGTCGTTGGGTAAATTGTTGATTAACGCTGAATTAGAGCGCTTGACCATCGCAGCTGCCGGCTTATCGCGATGGCTTGGAATCTGGTACCGAGAAAAATGTGTTTCTTTGTGATTCAACGCTCGTGGAGTGTCATGGGTCCAACTCATTCGCGTAATCGTTACTCAATTGGCATAGCGTTTCAGCGATCTACGTCTCATCATTTTATTTTATATCGTACGTATTTTTGCGAAGTGAATTTCACGTCACTTCAGTGTAAGTACAAACTCGCTGCTTTTGAAGTCCTATCAGAATTTGCGAGTTGGGGAAAATATGTTGTTCTCTCGGCCATGGCTGAGTTAAAAATGTGTTAGAAGCCACTGAAGCAATCATAAAAGAAGCACCAGTGTTGCCTTCGACGTGTATTGCGCGCACGAGTAAAAGCTCGAGATGGATTGGCTGTGGTGAAACGTTGGACGACCAAATGATGCTTTTGTTTCGCGATCGGTGGAAAAACGGTTGAATCTAACAAGTATGCATATACGTCAGAATTGATGTTTGTTTCCATACAGATACACCACCGGACCAAAACTTTGTATATTATGATGTTGCTGCAAAGTTGTGTTGTTGGAGTAGCGGCTCGTTAAATTCATAAGATGATTCACTGCACATGCAACAATGCTAGATGGCTTGTAAATCAGTACCCGTAAAAATATACCTATTGCGGAAAATTCAACTTGACGCCGACGTATCTGAGATAAAAGTAGTAACGGAGAAGCTGCCGATGGAGTCCAGTGTGTATACGAAGAGCAACGAATCATTAGCGGGACTGTCATTAACAGGCAAGGCCGGACACACGCAAACGCGCTGTATCATATACATTATAGACATAGTCTAAAGAGGAAGGAGCGAAAAAGACGCCAGGGACGGATCAACTGTCTCTCATCGGCTCTTCTTCTTCTTCTTACACTTTGGCTCATCTCTTTCTCGAGAAGAAGCGCCTTTGCTTCGTTTTTTTTCCTTTTCATTTAGGCGTCTCTATATTAGAGCCTGTAGGTGTCGAAGGACTTTTGCACGCGAGCCTCGGCAATTAGCGACTACCGATTTCGTGAAGATCGTTAGCGGCGCTGTTACGTTTCTCCCATCCTCACACGGCGCAGTTACCGCTCGACCTACGTGTTTTTATCGTCATCATCGTACTTTTTATTTCACTGCCTCGCAAAAGACAGACTCCAAGCGAGTAGAGGGAGGGGAAGAAAATCATGATGCACACATGAGCATGGAAAATGGAATCTCGTCGGGGCGAGGCTCCTATATAGTAAACAAGAGGGGAAAACCCGCAGTTCTTCAACCTCCATCAGTCACGTCGCCGAGCCCATTAGTCTTTCTCCGAGTTTTAAAGGGAAAAATGAAGAATCCCCCAGCCACAAAACATAACGATCATTTATTGTCGTGGAAAACACGAGAGCTCTGTCACGTCTGCGATACGAAAAACGTTGCGTTACAAAATTAAAAAGGCCGATGCGTATAAAACGAGTGTACGAAACAGAAAAAAAAAAAAAAAAAAAAAAAAAAAAAAAAAAAAAAAAAAAAAAAANAAATATTTTCTTTCAATAGAAACAAGAGCTCTTTCCATTCGCTTCTTTTTTAATTCTGGAGGACACAATTTTTCCATACACACCCAGGAGAAAAAAAAAAAAAAAAAAATAAACTAGGTTACAAAGGTGGGTCGCGTCGTGGAGACACACTCAACAAAAATCTACGATTTTGTTCCATCGTCGGTCGTGCGCTACTGCTGCTGTCCTGTTTCCGGCACCTGGCCCTTGGGGGTCGATCTCTGCCTACTCCCCGAGGTCGGTCTCTCCTCCCCGGTCGCGTTTTTCGCCCTGCGCGACAAAACGAGAGTCAGTAGTGACGCAAAGCTGTGAGTTGATTGCACGGGGCACGTACCTCGAGTTCTCGCTCATCTGCTTCTTGGTGGACTTCCTCGGGACCTTGCGGGTCGCGGTCCGCCTCACTGCGAAGGCTCTGCGGCTCCTGGCGCGCCTGGCGTGTCTCCTCCCGTGGCCGCGACTCCGGCTCCTGCCGCCCCTACGGGAGTGCCGGCCCCTGTGCTTGCGCATGGAGCTGTGGCCCCGGCGACGCCGGCTACGACTACGAGCCGTGGTGAAGCACACCGAGTGCTTGCACCCTATGCACTCCGGGTGGTTCTGCTCGGGCTCCAGGGGCTCCGGGATGTTGCTCCTGTCGCACGTCACGAACCCCCTACGGCCCAACGGGAGAGAACAGGTTATTATTATTTTTTTTCCCCCCTCTAGCGTGAAAATTGTTTCGTTTCCATCGGGGACAATGATTGAAAATGCGCCGGTTTTTTTTTTTTTTTTTTTTTTTTTTTTTTTTTTTTCTCTTCGGGGTAAAAGAACGGGGGTGGGTTTACTTTTTTGATCTCTGGAGGATGCCATAGTTGAGGCCGCGTTTGATGGTCAGTTGGATGGCGCGTTTTATGTCCGGTCCGGTGAGGTTGCACTTTTGGGCGAGGAAGCTGGTTATCTCCTTGGTGGTCGAGCCCTGGACCGACTGGAGTTGCCGGATCGCGTTGACCACCAGCGCCTCGATTCCCGGGATTTTCTTCGACATGTTGCCGGCGCCGATGAAGTATTACGTACGGGTACGTAGGTTGTGTTGGTGTATATGCTATTGCGACCAGCTCGACATTTAGCTGTTACTTTCGAGGGGTGGATGAAGTAATTTCTTCGGGGAAGGACGCGAAAGACAAGAATTTTCCAGCGCGACTTGGGGCTCGTGGTGCGACGGCGCGAATGCGACTGCCCGCGTGTGTTTGCGAAACGCGATTGTTTCGGGGTCAACGAACAAATCGTCTCGTAGCGACGGTCGGCTTGTGTTTTTCTTTTCTTCTCTTTTTTTTCCTCTCTTTTGGGGTGTTTTGCTGAATCGAACGATTCGGGCAAAGGATTGTTTTTTCCCTTCCTCCATCGATTGCACAGCGGAATTTGATTAACCAAAAGTTTCACGGGTTTTATCGAAATATTACCGATCGAGACAATGAGAGAAAAGCTGTTGAAAATTTCCCTTCTCCAAAACAGGGACACATACTTTTTTTAACCAAGTTTTTATTTTTTTTTATTTTTAACAACTTCTTATCTTGCACAAGCCAATGAAGTAAGTCACGATGAAACGGACCTTTTTTTCTCCCATTGAACGCGTCAACGCGTCCTTTCAACCCTCTCGCGTGTGTATATTATACTATATACCTTATACTTGCTAATGAATCAAAGGCGCGTAAGAGCAAAACGACAACACCCATGTTTACATTGAAACGCGACAAAACGGCTTTTATTTGGGAGAAAAAGAAAAAAAAAAAAAAAACGGGGATGAAAGTCTCGTCCGAGTAATCCAAGCCGTGGATATAAATCCCGTGCGCGGAGACAAGCCGCACGTGCACCCATACGCAGGCATAGTGAGATAGGCTTGCGAATTTATCTATAGACCTAGAGAGAGAGAGTGTGTGTGCATGGGCACGGGTGTTCTTCTCTTTTGGAGAGCGCGTGCATCACGGGCATCCCAGAGAGATATACTTCCGCTTGCCCACATCATCGTCCGTGTTATATTTATAGGTGCGCGCCCGGGCTCTCCGGCTTTTCTTTATTCCTCCAACCCCCTCGGCCTTTTTGCCGAGCTTCCCGACTCTTCTTCTTGTGACGCGTGCTCTGTGTGTGCACACCAGCTTAAATAGTATATGTGTGCGTTGGACGGCTTCCCCCCCCCTAACTCCCCAATGTTTCAATGGTTTTGCCTTTTTTCCCCCAAGGAAAACGATGGAAGCGATTTCGAGCACCGCCTCGCTGTACGTGAAACCGATTGGGTGTACACCATCCGAGTCGAAAGTGATTTTTTTTCCGAGCAACTCGGCAGCTTCGCTTATCATTCCGTTGTGTATGTGTATACGTGTTTAAAACAAAGACATGCACACCGCCTCTTCACGGTTTGCACACGTATACGATATAATATCACATCCCCAGCTCTTTCGTGTGTATAGGTACGCACATCAGGGGAGCGGAGTTCAATCGGTAGACGCGACGATAAACACGCGGTGTATCTTATCGTGCGCGCGCGAGTTCATATTCTTACTTTTTTTTTTTTTTTTTTTTCCTCTCCATAATAGGTTATACGTGCTCGTTCCCCCTTTGGTTAATTTGCTCGTCTTGCAGTGGCCGCTTCGAGTGAATTTGTATATACAGTTTACGAGTGAAACTTATTTGGCATAGCCAATTAATCGATCGATTTGTTTGTTCTCGTCGCGTATCGGGAAACGGATTTATCACGTATGTATACCAGATGTAGACAAGCAACGCGCCGATGATTGACACGGAGATAAAGAGACGATCGTTTGATATCGGCATCTTTCGTGTACACACAGCACTACGGGATAAAACTATAGACACGAGCAGAGCAAGAGAGAGAGAGAGAGAGAGAGAGACCAACCTGAAACGCTGCAGGCACGTCCTATAAATCTTGAGCCACTGCGCTAATCGGCTCAATGAAATACAATCCGGGCGCGCTGCGCTTTGTGCTTTCGAAAGCTCCGCCGCTGCACAGTATACGAAGCAAGTCTAATCGTTTTCCCGTTTATTTCCCACACCATTGGCGTATTAGTGGATGTGTGTGCTTTTATTAATATATATATATATACATCCAGCGACAATGGCATGGAATTACCGTTGGCAGTTGTTGACGCGAGCGGGTATAGATAGTTGGGTATAGGTATGTTCATGTGATGGAGTGGAAATAAAAAAAAGAGAGATTCATTAATAAAAGAGAAAACTCAGGATGACGTAGCTGCCGGCCAACATTTTCACGTGTGATGTATATTATGTACATGTACAAGTATACGTTGTAGTGCAAGCGCATTGTGGAGTTGAGCCGTGACGTTCCGCATTGCGTTCGGCGTTCACGAGACACGAGAGCGAAAATAAAACGGCCCGCGTTGGTTGTCGCACACAACGGCACCCATTATAGAGCCGCCGGTTTATCTATACGTATACGGCTACTCCGCTATTATATACATATATATATATATATATATATATATATATATATATATCTACGCGCAAGTGCAATAGTGGATGGATATAACGCTCTGTGGGACGATCGCGAGCGGCGTTTGCCTTTTGACGTCACGCGTCGAATCGACTGAAGCATATTCAGTAAATATAGACGCGCCCACCTCCTCCTCTATATTATTCCATAATTACATACTTGCGAGTCCGACCGAAGGATGGTATGCCTGCCTTATTGTTTTTTTTTCCTATTTTTAACACATTTTTTTTTAAATTTCTTTTTGCCAATCGAACACCCGTGTCCGTGTATATCCGCGTGTACTCAATGGAATACGTCGACCAAGAGCAAAGACTCACAGAAGAGGAGGTGGAGAAAAGAAAAAGCGGGCGTCCTCGAGTTCAAAGAAGAAAAAAAAGGTGCCACTTTGCCGAGGAGAGATAAAAAACAGCGTCTCAAGTGCACAGGAAAGTCGAGAGGCGCCAAAGATGAAGTTTCGATGCAAACGGGGGTACATGCATATATTTATGCTACCAGACGCGCGTCCCAAGTTTGTTAAGTTCTGCCCAAAGTCTCTGCGGAAGCTATAAATATTTAAAAGACGCTTTCTCGCTACGTACCGTTACACCTGATGCGTTTGGTGAATGAACACCGAGTACGTATAGTAACAACAATTAAGTTATATTTTAATTTATTGTGAAGGGGTAGGGCGGGTTTCGTTGTCGGTTTTCGTGCCGCGATCGGTAAGACGGGGAATTCAGAGCAGTTGTTTCCGCACCGGGTGATGATCGAGGAGCTTTCGCCGGCTCTCAGGTAAGTTATCGACGGCGGGCAAGCGACGCGCGCTATACCGGCTTTCTTTCATTATCTTTTCTCCCTCCCTTATTCGCAGTACTCTCTAGAGTTGAATCAGTCAAATTTTACTGCGAATCAGTAAAATATCGTTTACTTATAATTAGTCAATATTGACTAATTCGACTGATCTAACTTGAGAGAGTAGAGGCACACGCAGTTCACCGTTTGCTCGGTTTCGCGACCATGGCGCTACTTTCCACGCATCGCAGCTTTTAAGTTTCAACTTTGCGCGCTTTTATTACCGAGAACGCGTGACTTTTTGGGTCATTTGGACCCCATGATTTGGCCCACTTTTTATACAATCAATGGGAAACGAAAACCATTCATTCGAAGGCATCCCATATACCGATACCGATACCGATCAAATTGCATTCGATCCCCTTTGCTACACAAATTTTTTTTTTCCTCCCCCATTTTCGTACACACATTGTGCAGTGGTGTATCGGAATTGAAAAATAATAATGGGTGATCCTCCATCTATGCAAACTCGTGCGCGCAGCAGATGCGTATACGCTTATTGCCGATATGGCTGTAATGTATAGCGACAAGGGAGGGAACGGGCGGAGGGAGCCCATCGTCGTCGTGGCGCGAGGCCGAAGCGAAACAGGTATGTTTGCCTAGATACTTACCTATACTACTACTTCACCACCGACTTGCCTTGAACTGTCGCAGTTGAGCCGCGCGCACGCGATAAAATATGCGCGCCGGAGCTCGTTATATCTATATAGTCGAGAGAGTACAGACACGCGTATTATACCAATGTCTATCCGAATATATCTATATGTGTATTTATATGAGTGGCTCGGCTGATGGGAAAGAAAAATCTGCTTTGTCGCAAAAACGGAATCGGAAAATTGTGGAGTATCTAAATCCCTTGCTCTCTGCAGATACTGTTCTTACCCTTTTCTTATCCACTGCTACTTCAGGAAAGTGCAGCGCGTATTTTTAGCACTTGAAATATAAATTCTACATTTTTATGACCCATCGACGAGAGAGGGGCACAGTATTGTCAATTCAAGGGGGACAATGATAAAAAAAAAAAAAAAAAAAAAAAAAAAACTGCAAAAGTAGTGTGAATCATTGGATCTTCATTTCATCAATTTGCAACGATCGGGAGGCGCTTGTATACGTACACCGGGTAATTATCATCTTGGAAGAAGAAGAAAAAAAAAAGAAGAAGAAAAAGACTCGCATAGGATGTAGACACTGTTTTCCATTCGAGCAACTAAATACAAGCATCACGCGAGGAGGAGGAGGAGGTACCGACGCATACTTTGAATGTCTAGCCTGCGTGTGCAGTGTCCTCCTCTCTTTCTTCTGTGCACTTTTGCAAAGTAGAGAGAAAAAAAAAAAAAAAAAATTCAAAAGAGAGGATGGAGACGGAGAAAAAAAACATGGCTCGCCACGGTAACACCGTGTACGTACACATTTGTGCAAATACCGATGTAATCTCGAGCTTCTTATTCCTCGCTACATCGAAAATCTAGTCTTTGAGGAAGGAGGGAAGGGAAACTACGATTCCATGACAAGCATTAATTTCATGTACTTATAGCCGCTTGCGTATTAGTATTGCCTTACATGCGTGTGTCTCTCTGTATAGTCTTCGTGAAAAAAAAAAAAAAAAAAAAAAAAAAAAAAAAAAAAACCTGTGCACTTATCCGTGCTACGATGCCTCTTCTAATGCCCGAGCCTTGAAATTTCATTTGAAAATTCTACTCCGTCTCTCTCCTAGCTCTCTTATTCACACAGCTATACAATTAAACGAATGACTCTGCGCTTTTTCTTTTCGGCTGAAGAAACAAAAAAAGCATCGTATAAAAGACTACGTTTGCAACTTGATTTTTAAAGTAACATTAATGACGCAAAAATCGTGCGTATGGCTTTGCCAATCAAGTTCCGAGTCAGAGGAGTCATTTTAAAAGGATAGATGAATGAGAAAAAAAATTTTGTTTTTTTTTTCCTCATCCAACTCCGTACACTCTTGGTGGGCGTACAATGTTAAGCGTGAAAAACCCAATTGCATGGACGGACATTGTACAGGTAACTACAAATGGAATTTTGTTTCTTCTCATTCGAGTCTTAGAAACACAAAACCCGGCGTCCGACGAGATAGTGCAACTTGGGCCTGGGAGTTTCTCGCGATTGTTTGCCGCGAAAAAAATCCCTCCCCCAAAGACGGATGTCGGCGATTGATGCCCCACACACACCTGTGTTATCTACAATGAACGTGTCACACATGTGTATGGTACATACATACGTATACCTACTTTTCGCGAAATGGCCATTTTCCTGCACACGTTACACGATCTGATGTATTTATGGACACCGCGGAAGATGGATGGGCAAATCGGCGTGTTAGCCGTAGTCGATTCGTGCCGACGCAGTTTGTGCATACTTATATAGGTATACTCCCGCGAGGATCGCATCGCTAAACGATGATGTCTTCTTCTTGTGCCTTTTTATGGGTGAATCCCGTGGCCGACAACAGAACCGATTCACATAAATTTTGCATACCTATATATATGAGGCGACGCACACAGCACAATCAAGAGTCGAGAGAATTATATAGAGACGTCAAAGTTCTTTGCTCGGGATTAGTGTGTACATATGTATACACACTATCGGCTCTTTCGCAATGTCCCAACCATCCGACTAAACGTCCATCTGCTGGTGCTACTGTATATAGGTACATATTAGTTATATATACACCTTATAGAACAACAGTAGAGGAGTATGTTTGGAATTTCGCTGTCATCGGCATCATCGATTTAAAGTTGGATAGGGTATATGCTCTTCTGCACGGTAGCGCGTTCCTGTATACGGTACTGCGAATTTTTTTCACGTAACTCATCGCTTTTTTTTCCTTTGAGATACAATACGTGTAGCAGAGCGAGTTTCGATCGTAGGGTTTTTCTTCGGGAGCCGACGCGCACGACAAAGCTCCGCTGGAAATAAGGGATTTTTACCGATCGGACGCTTTTTTTTCCCAATCGGCGTACAATGTGTACACCTATACCGTGTTGGAAACGCGCGTCTCGGAGTCTCAGTTAAGGCAATACATATACATCACGTAAACGATCATTTGATTATCACTGACTCTCCCGGCGAGTCTCAACGAGACGTAAATATGCGCAAGACTCGCGTTTACGGTAACGCGTGATAAACGCAAACGACTCGGCTTGTTATTGGCTCTTTATGAATCACGAATGGGCCATTTGCATCTGAAGTCCCTCTTATTAAATGAGAAGAGAAAAAAGAAAATTGATTTTTTTCTTTCTTTGATTTTTTCCACAGCCTCGCCTCGATCGGAGTACGAAAATAATCACATACAACAGCTAATTACCATCGACATAAAAATACCATTTCGCTTTCCAACGAGTATGTATATATATATATATATATATGCACGGGGAATACAATCGAGCACCGCCTCTCGTGCTCTTGTGGTTTTGAAACCGCGTCGCACGGGGGGTTTATCCCGCGTAAATCGATAGCCAAAGGTATGGATATTTAAAAAAAAAAAAAAAAAAAAATCGGTTCACCGTATACATATCGTATCTATAAGTCGAGCGGCTGCGCGCACCGACTTTGACGAAACACGCCGCGTAATATTACCAACTTAATGGACTCGAGCTTTCGTGTATACAGATCGCGTGGTGGTGGCCTCATTCTTTGTTTTTTCATCGCACTAGGATCAAATTTCACGCATTATTGACATATACCCATGTAGGTAGACTTGGCCGACAGCAAATTAACACGTTCGGCAATGGTGAACGTCAGAAGCATCCTCACGGAAATTCATCATCGCGCTGCTTTTTTTTTTTTATTCCACGGCGCGGCACTACGCGCGAATCGGCTTCTGATACACCTTCCATGCACATAATATACATGCACCGCAGGCGACAAGGACACCGGACACGATTCTGTATATACACACGCACACGCCCATTCACAAATGGCTGGACTCTGTATACTTGGACTACACGCATATATACATGATAGGTAATACACGCCGGCCGACCTAATCTACTCGAGAACTGCCACACGCGCTTTTCCCACGTTGTACGTACGTTGCCTATACAGGTTGTCCTTCCTCTGCGACCAGCACACGCTTATGTAGGTACGCTTATTCGCTCGCACACCTCGTATTATCATTGTCGCTTGTGCGTGGCAACGGCGAATCCATTGGATCTCATTAGTCGCGCACTCGCGTCTTTTTCGTCACAAATGTACGTCCGATGACTCGATCCACGTACAATTGGATGCTAGAAAAATCGAAAAGATTATTCAATTTGACACTTTGATTTTTCCACCGGCAAAGATGCGACGCGCAATTGCGAGGGAGTGGTGAATCAACGCGGACGCAGTAAGTTTTCCCACATGTGTACCCACATATAGGTAAGCATATATTTTTCTAAAAAAAAAAAATGCGCTAGGAGAGCCGTAGAGGTATTACTTCACCACCAGCCTCCCCTTCAGGTGTGTCGCGTCATCTCGTGTACCGGGCATCGCGCACAAGTGTACAATATAATATTGTAATACCTGTCCCACGGCTCTTGGAGCATATTACGAGCAAGCTATACCGGGACTATACTCTCGCGTTCTAATGCCCGCATGCAATGTAACGAGACAAAGCATAATATGTGTTGGTGATACAAGCCACGAAGCGTCCTTGGCTAAAGTACTCTCTTTCGCCTCTTTTCAACATTTTCATCAATAATTACACGCATCTCTCTCGCGTGCGTGCACGCGTGTACACCCATACCTACACACAACATCCCTCGCGGCGTCGCGTTGACTCGATACCTATACTTACTATACCTGTTGTTTATCGAGATTGTGCCAAACGTTGACTTATTTGCGCTTTGTAGGTGCAGCAACGTGTGTGTACAATACAATGTACTTATGCAGGGGCGTGAGTCTTTTGCTCTCCTGTAACCCAGTTTTTGGCCAGTTGCCGTGTCGTACGATGATGTATCTCACGTGGCGTCGCCACCGCCGGAATCAGGATCAATATTTGTCATAAACTTCTGAGTAAAGACATGTCCTGCATGTTTTTTATCACCTGAAATTGTGAGATACAGTTACACATAAATCGGTAGTTATACCAATACTTACTATATGTATATTATGTGGATGCGTATATATATAGTTGAACAATAATTTAATCAGACGTGGGTAATTGAGATGGATGGTAAATTAATATAAAATATATACGTTCGACTCGATGCACTTGACTTGGATCAGTGTTGAACGCCAGTGGAGCAGCCAACCGTACCGTCTGTACCCATATAAATACTACGTACTTATGCGGTGAATAAGTCACTCAATGATCATTTTTTCAATTTCATCCCGATTGATCATCGCGATAAATGCAAGTGCTTTTATCGAACAGAATAATTCAAATGAGTCGACAGGTAAAAAGTACTGCAACGAAAGAGAAACATTCAATTTTTCGAATTTTTTGATATTATTAGCTGAGATGAGTTATACATATATATATACACTAATAAATTAATTTTTTTCTCCATAATCAGCTCCGAAAGGAAAAAAAAATGCATTCTCATATTAAAATAAAATATGGAAAATCGCGCGACCCCTAAAAGTTTCTCCTTACTATTTAAGAGTCAACGGGATGAATTAAATTTACCGCACTCACGCGCGCTTTTATTAAATACATTGCATGCACAATCTTTCTCGGGGCAAAGTATATTACAAGCCGAGGGATTTGGGATACAGGTAAATAATACATCGCGAGCATCGAGGGGAAGCAAACTACAGTGTATGTATATACATATGCCCACTTACGGGAAGGGTGAACAGTAGCTATAGGGGAGGGAAAAAGCGACGCCACCACGTGTTGCTCCCCTCGGCGCTCCACAGAGACGAGCGGAGACCTGTATGTACAACACACACGTCAATCCGAGCGTCACGTCACGTGGGCCGCCACGTGAGCCACTCCCCTCGCGAGAACCCCATAAAAGTTGCCATCCGCGGCCCGTGAAAATTTTGCCAGCTTTTCACAAACGTACAGGTAAACATATACTTTTGATCTCTCGTTTTGTTTCTGTTATTTTTGCTTTTTATTTTAATTGGAGCTTCGATTTGTGCTTTTTTTTTCATACCCAATTATACGTATTATACACTCTCCCCGGGGGATTTTTCCCGCTGATTAGTATATTCGCAATGTGTCCACAATAATTAATAACATGATCACAAAGAGGCACTTCCTATTTAATTAAATCGCCACCCCTTTTCTTTCCCTCGAATTTCAATGCCGCTCGTCCTCGCATGAATAATGCATGGCTGTCGGCCCGTATATTAATACACTTCCCACTCTCCGATGGGCTTCGTAAAAACGAAACAACACGAAAAGGAACTTAGCAAAAAAAACAAAAAAAAAAAACGTATACGATTTAATACAGCGTGCTCGAGCGGAGCCATCACTCGCAGCAGCATCCCGGGTATGAGGGTGTATATATGTGTACGTGTCTCGCGCAGGCATTTCCCCACCAATCGAGCCCCTTTTGAATACTTACTTTTTTTACGCTTCGTATTCCAGATGATACGGCTAGGGGGGGGGGAGATATTTGTTTTCAGGGGCGAGGGTCTGCCGAGTTCATCGGGTGAGCATAGCCTACATTATGGGCTGTGATGCTCATCCTTTTGACAGGTGCGAAGCTTTTTTTATTATCCAGGTATAATATACATCTGATTTACATCGAGAAAACTAAAAGTCGCGAAAAACCTAACGCGTATGTGCTACGTGTCGATGAAAACACTTTTGTACCTCTTTTCTCTTGTAAAAAAAAATGGTTAACACCTACACTTGCGAACATACGGTGAGTGGGGAAAGCTCCTCGGCCTCTTCTTGTGGCGGGCGGCGAAGCGGGTCCGAGAGCGACGAAACAAAACACGAAGAAGACGCGCTTGGGGGGAAAAAATAAAAAAAATAAAAAGTGGCATGTGGGCATGTGTGTATAAGCGACGTGATGCCTGTCGCCCGGCTGATAAAGGCAGAGGCGCCGAGGCTTGTCCGATTAAAAAACATAAATTGCACGAAGGGACAACGACGACTTCTGGTCCGATGCCTGCGAGCGTCTCTACTCGACGATGACCGACAATGTTGCACTCCCCCATTGATTGCTCGCATCGATTGCTCCTCTGTATATACATATTATTATTATACACGCGCACGTGCACTTGCTCTTATTTCACTTTGTTTTTTTTTTTTTTTTTTTTCTTCCTTTCGGGTCGCCGACGAAAGAACCTTTTCTCTCTGCGCATCGACGAGGCCGTGAGGGTGGTTCTTCCTCTCGTTACGAGAACTCGATTTATCCAACTATTTTATTCTCAAGCTCATGCCAGAGGTGAAAATTTTTTTTTTCCTTCCTCATTTTTTCAAGTACGACGATTCGGTTGCGTACGTCGCGTTATGCACTTTCGCCTATCGTTTTGATAATTCAACTAGTTACCGGAGTCCGGCAAATGAGTTTGTAAAACATTAACTCGAACGAGGTATCTGATACCGATAATATTAGCATACTGGAGGTGATTTAAGTTGTTGTTGGTTACACTACATCGAAAAAGTATACTTTAACGTCAATAATTACGAATCGCTCCGCTCTCCACTTTTCCTGGTTACACCAAAGTTTCAACCCTTTCCCGAAGTTCAACCCTCCTGCCCCTCCTTCTCGCTGCGTGTACATTTTATGAGAGAAAAGCGTCGCGATCGATCTGCAAGAGTCGAGTCTACGCAAAGAAGGAAAACCTGACAAAAGAATAAGAAGAAGAAGGAGCGGTAGGTGGAAGGGTAGGGAAACCCCGACGAGGTGGTGGAGGAGGACGACTGCAGTGGCGTTGTCACGTTGCCGGGACTCGTGCTCTCTCTTCATGTACACGGTGCAGTGTATACGTGTATATATATATATATATATGTGTACGTGTTGTAGCGTTTCTTCGACTTTCACCGTGTCCGCGACGCGGAATCGATGCGAAACTTCCGCGTTGCTGGTTTCTTTCTTTCTCTCTCTCCACCGTGTCTCGCTATTTCTTCCTTTCGTTTTTTTTTTTTTATTATTATTTTTTTTTTTATTACTTGAATGATGTTTTGATTTTCAGGGATTTTTTACTTGTATGTTTACCACTTACTTTGTGCTCGCTGGGGGGGGGGACTCGGTTCAAGTTTGAATGCGAATGGAGATCAGATTCGAGTGATCGTAAATTTAACGCAAAGAAATCATAATGCTCGGGGCACTCATAATGTAAGTATGGGATGGTTGGGCTGAAATTTGTGTATGTACTCGGAGAGAGGCAACTGTTTGGCTTGTTTATACTAGACATCCTTGGTTTACTTTTTTCATGATCTGGAAAATACTTGGAGGTATCTATGTGAAAACGCGTTATATCGTTTAAAAGGAAAGAATTTCATAAGCACGGGTGTTTGTGAACAACAATTAAAAATTCATCAAAAATGAAGTGTGTACATATATACCTCATTGACATTTACTCTGCATCATGAGTTTTTTTTTTTTTTTTACAAATTTCCACAACATTGATTTTTCCAAACTTTTTGCAAAGCCGTGAATTTTCACTTTTCAAACATCTTGCACATTTTTTAAGTTAATATCAACAATTTTGGCTGTACAAGTATATTTTTTGAAGGGAGGAGCCACCCTCAGTACATATTAGACGAATGGCCGTGAAAATTAGACATAAAATTTTGTGGTGTCGAAAAATGCAGTCACATTGAACAAACAAAGTGAAAAAAAGGATACATAAATACACAGTTGCAAGTTTCAATATCTGATTTGAGCTTCGTGTCTCTGTGGCTCGAAAAAAAAAATGTAAAAATTGAGCAACGACCCACAGTGCGACAAACGTTCCCAAACGTCGCACTCGCGCGTCTCACCTCGTTCCCTTTTATCCGAGAAAACAAGGAAAAGAGCTGCTCTCGCCGGAAAACAGTAGATCAACGACGAATCACGATACGCTGACTTCCCGAATCGAATCGTCTCCCCCATCACCATAATCGGAGAGCACGTTGACCAGCTCTGACCTGACCTGCGACAATACATTATCGAGCTGTGATATGCATGTATACATTTTTTTCTCCCGACAGTACTTCCGTCGATCTCGTTGTTCTCCTCATATACATAGATATACCCGGAAGGAAAAATACCCTGCAATCGAGGCACGTGGAAAATTATACGTACGTAGTATCGACTCGATTGATAAACGGACACGTTTGAATAGCAAATTCATTGTACATGACGGTACTTCTCAATAGGTGCTGTCGCCTTTGAGGATAAACATATCATATGAACCACGAGTGGTGCGTCCGACCGAGTTCGACTGTTTCTACTGGGACTCATCGGACGCTTGCGTAATACGTATCCACAAGCATGTACCTACCATATATTTGCGCACCTGTAACGTCCAATGATCATAAACAACCACAAAAAAAAGAAAAAAAAAAAAAAACAATCTGCGCCTTGTGAAATTACGCACGGCACCTTATCTAAAAGATGCCTCTTAGCTCCCTGCACCGGTATATGCAAGACGCATCAGACATGACGAATAATTATCCCATCACGAGTAATGCGTAGCCACGACATAACGACAAATAAATCCTTTTATTTACTAGACGTACCTGATACACAACAGCATCGTCGGTTAATGCTCGGGTAAGTTTGCAATGGTATTCCACGTCTGTGCGTATAATATACATGGTATATACCTTTGCGCAGCAGAGGTAGGTACTTTTCAGTAGCCAGTGCAATTAATTTCTCTTCAATCGCAACTTATTTCCCTCGTCTCTTAATTAACGAGCGACGTCGCCCTTTCGCCAGTTTCCCCAGTATATACGGAAAATTCAGAGAAAAGCCCGATATCGCGCTTTGCCCGGGTAACTTTCCATCTTGGCCTTTTTCTTGCGCAACATTGGAAATTTTACCCGTTCCGCGCCCTATTTCTTTTTTTTTTTTGTTTCCCGATGATCTGCAGGTATAAGGGAGGAAAAAAAAGCTCACGCGCCACCTGTCCTCCTCTTTTTTGTTGGTTCATGCGTTAACGCGTCGTCGAATCAACAGCTGCGCTTAGTCTCGATCAAATTGCCGCCTTTACGTAACCAAACAACTTTCTAACGGGGGGCTGTCAAAAATAAACTGCGCGGGAGAGAAGGGGCCTTGGAAATCTGTCACGCATCGAAACTATATATATATATATTTTTTTCCTCCAAGTACTTAACACTTCGGTGATAAGATTGGGTTCTTTTTGCTACTTGGCGGCAAACCAACCAACTTTTTGATCCACGTGAGCCTAATGTATACTTACCTACGTGTTTTCGAGCGATTGACTGATACGTGGAAAAATCGTTTTCATAACTGTGCGTGTTACGTGCGAATTTCCACAAAAAATTCTAAACAGAGGGGCGAGAAAAACGTACAGAGCACAGAGAGAAAGGGATTATAATGGATTTGAAGATGCAAAAATGGCTTCCTGATAACACAGGAATGAAAAAAAAGAAAGAAAAAAAAAAACAGACATCAGGGAGATTTTTTTCATTCTCACGTAGACACCCGAAAACACATCACGCAACGATTTGGAGACAAAAATAACGCGGGGTGCGCGAAATGGGCCGTCTTAATATAATTAGGAGGAGAGTTTACAATGGCATTGTCAACGATGTCCAAAAATAAGACGGTCGTCTCGAGCACCTGTAAATATACACCAATTGTGAATAATATACACCCGATGAGAAGAGAAGAATAAGCAGCGCTCGTTCCGCTCAATTTCACACAAAAGGGACGGCACCCTTATACCAGCGAGGGATGAAATCGCTACATGTATATAATACACAACAAGCCGCTCTATATATACAGAGAGGGAGAGTAGGCGGTTAGCTGGTGCGAGGGACACGTGAGCGAGAAACGTGCCCGCGAGCGCACGTGGACCCACTGGGCGCTGTAGTATTATAGATAGAGAGAGCTTTGCAAGCTCGGCTTGTCCCTCTTTCTCCTCTTCCGCCCGCGAGGTACAGTTGTGTGTGCGTCGCTCCCGCCCCCTCAGTCAGTCGGGACGCGGTAGCCACCCTCCTCTTGCACCCACACAACAGCTACCGTTGCTGCACGGCCCAAGGGGGAGGTGGCCCGCGACGACGGAAGCGGAGGAAATCGGAGTGGCCTCAGTCCTCGCGCGAACCCGGCCTCGCGTCGGTATCGTAGCTTTATCGGCGCTTACGAGCTTCCGCCTCCGTCGAAGGAACCGATTTTTTCGATTTTACCCCCATATACATATATATCTCTTTGTATCTGCCCTTGTCTTTCGTTTCTCTTTATTTTGTCCTCCCTCGACTTTGACGGAGCTTGCGCTTTGCTTGCGCTTTGAAAATTGTCGTGGCAAGTTTGCACCACGGCGTACGCAACGGTGTAACGTCGACGCTCGAGAAAACGTAATTTCACGGAGAGCCCCGTTATTAGTGCCTGGACGTATCAGTCTACCTTTATTTATCCTCATTATTTCTTTGTCTTTCTGTTGGTCTGTCCTGTCTATGCATCTGCTGTTTGAAGAGAAGAAAAAAAAAAAAAAAAAAAAAGCACACGCTTTGTCTGTTTTTTTTTTTTTTCTCTTCAACCAGCAACATCGTGTTGTAGCTACAACAATGATGCGCTTGCTTTGTATAAAAAGAAATTATGTCGCTCGATAGTCTTTTTTTTAATTTCTTTTAATAAACGTATAATCGATCGATTAATTACTGTTTAATGTACGAAAGAGCCGATAGCTCGATGCCTCGCGACTCGTTCGGGACTCCAAGTTTTCGGAGACAGTCTTTGACCATCAGACATTTGTACTGATATCGTTGCAATTTTTGTTATTCCATTGATCTGTTTTGAATCGCTTATTTGCTTTTAACTGTTACATTTTTTTTGTATAAACGAGCGATGAGTAGAAAAAAAAAAACAGCCGAGTTTCTGCTAATAATTTCTTTTTAGATCCCATGTACCTCGTCCATTAAGATACATCGTTATTCTCCGCGGCGCGCGACGACTATCGACTCGACTACTGGAGATCGCGATACGATACCGATACTGTGTACGGAAGACCCAATAAACTTATCACATCGACAATTAACAATTGCGGGTTTTTCGATGATACGTGACGTGATGTGCGGTAAATGATCATCCACGAGTGCCCAAGAGATCATCCGAATCAAGACTCGACAATGCACCCGAGGTGTACCGTGAACATATTAGAGTATATCGTTTGTGGATAAAACAAGAATCGGTTGGATAGAATCAAAGGAAGCAAAAGCAAAAAAAGTCCTTCCATCCAAAAGCCGAAGATAACATTCGTGGCTACTGGACAACACAGCATGGCCAGCGAGGAGGTGGACGGTATGTCGGTGCCGTCGGTGAACGAGGCTTACTGGCACCACCAGCAGCAGCTGCAAGCCCAGCAACACGAGCACCAACGCCAGCAGCAACAGCAACAAGCGCACTACGCCTGGGGCATGAATGGCCACCCTCACCACCATCCTGGCCATCATCACCATCAGCAACACCATCAGCAGCAATACCAGTCCCATTCCCAGCATCACCACAACCAGCAGCAATTGCAGCACTACTCGCTGGGTGCCACGAGTGCCGAGGACGGTGCGGCTCAGCAGCATTACGCTCATCAACAGCAGCAAGAGCACAATGTACCGTTGCAGAACAACGGCAACGGACAGGCCCCAGCCACGCAACAACAGCACCACCACCACCACCACCACCATCCGCATCATGCGGTGCAGTACCACCATCCACATCTACACCGCGTCCGGCACTACAGCTCCCAGCAGATGCAGCATCCAGGTAGGACGACCCGTACGCGACCACTTTGGTACACGTATACATGACTCATTTTTCCACGCCACCTTGAGGTCGTGAATCGGGGTGTATACGAGTACCGCGAAGATATGAAAAAAGACACCCCTCCCGACGCACTCAATATTCCGTGTCAATTATGGCGAGTGAAATGTGCCAAAACGTCGGGCTGGAGAGCCTTTTCTAATAAAATCAAGTACCCGTACCTGCGTCGCCTCTTTTCCCTCTTCCCCCCGAGAGGATTGCACAAGTCCCCCGGTCATCTGGGAATACGCCGATCAACGGGCATCACGATAATGGCATGTATATATAGGTAATGAGCCAACGCCGCAGCTTCGAATTCATACCCGTGAAACAACGTCGCGTGTGTCCCGTCTTGCTGGATATTTTTTTTTTTCTCCAAAGGGGACGCCGGGCTCGTGTATACCATCGATTCGTCCACCCCCACTTGAGAATATACCGTCGTAAAAAACCAAAAAAAAAAAAAAAAAAAAAAATAAGGGGGAGGCAATCGTGGTAATGAAAAGGTATCTCTGTCGCTTTTCTCCCCCCAAAAGGGGAGATTTTTTCCATAACCCGGGGTATAAATTTCCCAACGTGTCGCGTCTGGGAGATGGAGCGAGCATCGGCAACAGATTTGCCAGTGAATTATTCATAGGTCGCGTCTACGGACGATTTGTGCGTTCCGTTGGAGTTAGAGTTGCGTCGTCGCGGGTATGATGGAAATGCAACGAGATTCGCTCGGATTGCCCCGTGTAAATGCAAAGAAAGGCTTGTGTTTTTTTTTTTTTTTCTTCTTCTTCCTGCGCATCGAAGCTTAAGTGTGAATTGTTGGGACTGTATAAATATTTACAATATACTATTGTATTTAGCGATATGTAACAAAAAAAAAGGCTCCCACTCACACCGAAATATAAACCCGTTGCGGAGGAACTGGCCGTGGAACCTTTGGGCAAATAGAGCGTCGGGAGCTCGTGCACAAGAAAGACACACGTAATTCGAAAACAATATCATCTCATATTTCTCGTCGTCTCGAGTATACAGGGGAGGTCCCGACGCCTCGTAAAAATGTACAAAACGACCAATGCACTTAAGCCGAGGCTATGCATTTCAGGCGGATTAATCAAACCTGGAAAGGAGGAGGGAGGGGGTATATGTACATGTTTTCCGTTTTAGCGGAAAATATTCTCGCGATGTATGCATACACCGAGACGCAGCCCCTTGCATTTTTATGGCTAAATCAGGACCGTATGCCGAAGTAGGTATGCGAGCGTTGTTGCGCAATCGGAACCGCGGTAATATCCCTATATCCCGAGGAGGAAGGAATTTTCCTTCTCCCGCTGTATACATGCCGAGCTACTTATAAAAGCATCGTTTATCTATACCTATTGTTACGCTGGACAAAATAATAACTCGACAGATCTACTTGTATTGAAATAATAAAATAAAATAAAATGAAAAAAATAACTTTTCTACACAGTTCTCCGTTAGCGCTTTGGAGAATCGGTAACAAACTCGCACGATGTACCTGTACATATATATATATATATATATATATATATGTATAATTTATGTTTCATATAGTAAACTTGTAATCGTAGTTACGTTGTTGTTGCTATCTCAAGGCCGCGATGCTCTCCTATGTATACAGGCGTTCCATCTCGCTGCCGAGGATAATGCCTATAGGCTATACTGCTCTAACGCGCTCTTGGAACTCGTGCGCCAGGATGTGTAATCTCTCTTTCTCTGTGTCTCCCATTTGATTGGCCAGTGTGTCAGGAAGCACCGCCTCTTTTTTTTTTTTTCTAGAATGTGACTCGTGCTTAGATGTTTTTTTTGGGGGGGGGGGGGAAATTGGGAAAATTGAAGTACTGCGAGATTGTACGAAATGAAATAAATACCGAGAGGGTGGCGTAAAATTTTGCCTAGGAAAAAAAACTATTGTTTTTTATCAGATGTGGTGATGAGAAAATAAAGAGCTTTGAGAAATCGGACGTATGTGTAACGATTTTCAAAGACGCGCACTTGCCGAAAATTGTTGTGCATCGAAACTTGGGTCAGTAAACGCGAGGTGTCGACGCATCTCTTATCCTAACGATTGCTAAGCAAAATTGGTTGATGCTTATCATTTTGTCGTTTACCTAATAAGGGTTTTCTGATTTTTCTCAAGCGAGACTTTTTTTTTTTTTAACATGCGAGGAGAAAGCACGAGAGAGGAGACAAAAGTACCTTCTTGGAGGCTGTACTCTCTCTTCCTCCTTCCTCGCTCGCCACCCACTTGCGTCGTTACTTTATATATACATATACAGAGGTACGGTATCTCACGAAAACGCTTACTGTCTTTTCTCTCTTTTTTTTTTTCGACTTACTGACGTCGTCGTTAATCTCCGCGACGATCCTTTAGTGCAGCTGTAAACGTTGAAAAGGAGCCCACGTGTCATGAAATACAATTATGCATATATTTCAAAATGAATTTATTTGTGTTTGGTATTTTTCATTAATTTTCAGTATAATAATTTACATGATGTTGCATACATTCATCTATGTTAGACTAAATGTGTGACTGTTTGTCGTACAACTATACTGTATTATTATTATCTACATTTATTTATTTTTACTTCATCTCACTTTATTTTTTTTCTCTCTCTCTCTCACTCTGTAATTTTCATCTTTTGCTTCTCGATGTGTAATTGATTGTGTTTTTTCTCGTTTTCAGGTGATCCTATGATTACATCGTCACTAAAGGGTAAGTTGCCACTATCTCTTATCTACCGCGATTTTACTTACTCTCTCTCTCTACTTGCATATTTTTTGCACATGACTCTATATTATTTTTTTTTCTTTTCCAACCTTTGGATGTTCTTTTTTTTTATATAAACTACTTATTCTACATTAGTGCACGTTTATTGTAAACTATATGGTACACACGTTTTGATAAACAGAACGCAACGAGCACCCGTTTACGGCGCAATAAAACAAAAATAACCAGCGAGCCGATAAGGCTAAGTGTTGGAATTGATAAACATATAAACTATCCGCGAGAGTAACGCGACAAACTCGCAATTTGATATTCAGGTGGAAAAATTATAACTTGAACGAGAGCGGGAATCACTCCAATTTTACCGACTGAAAAAACATGTTTAGTCGATCGAGAGGTCAATCGGTATCGACGAAGACACAAGCAGCCCGCAAGTATGGAGATTCGCGATAAATAGCGAAAGTCATTAGACGATCGGTCTAGCGATGAGAAGCGATTTATCACGCGTATCGCTGTGTAGGCGCGCCAATATGCCAAACCACAGCAATGAATAATCCACGTGTCCAAATAACCAAGAAAATTCTCACCGCAAATCGAGGAAACCCGCTTTTCCGCCGAAAGCTCTGGAAGCACATGCCTGCCCGACGGCTGACGACTTTAATTGCTTCCGCCTGTTATTGCTTACACATATACTTGGCGCTACTCATTGTACCCACCAAGCGTATAATGTACCCTTCACCTAATATATTACGTACACAAAGGAGATGCATGAATGGCTATGTAGCAGTTCGATCTATCTGCAGTGCAAACGCGCGTTTAATTATTTTCCACGCTTCAAAAATTATGGGGAAAGCACACGGACGGGGATAGTATGTATAGGTACATAAACCGCAGTGGTCGCGTGCGACGGGGAAAGGATAGCCAATGTCGGGCGATACGTCTACAAGTAGCTGCTCCGGACATTCATTAGCCGTGAGATGCGAGACTTATTTTATATACATCGATGGTCTGTTCTCGACGTTTGTTTGCATGGTACTTTGCTTATATACTACGCGTGTACCTATACGTGCGTTTTTCGGACCGAAATTTTGTATATACGCACACGAGAGCGATGGGTAGCAATTTTTTAGCAATGTCCTGCTGGGGGAAAAAAATCACTGTAAACAAGCGCGGTGTATGACGATACGAAAACACGAGAGAAAGACAGATGGCCTTGTGACGTTACGTCCCGTCCAGTCTTTTGCGTGTGCACACGATGGCCTCTCTGCACGTTACCGCCAGCCACACTGTGCTTCTCTCTTTCTGTACCTATGCTCTTCTTCCTTCGCCCAAGCAGGACATTAAGATAAAAATGAAGGCGCTTGTTTTCGGATACTGTACAGTTACTCCCGTCGATGCGGTGTTTCGCGACTGATTGTGCCATAGCGGAGGAACAAACCGGAGCCACTCCGCTTTCCACGGCGCCGGTGATTCGTCGCGATACCCATGGATTTAAATAAGGATCTGCGCGCATCCTTTTTATATGTCTATGTGCCAGCGAGTACGCTACAGGATACACTTTCGCCGCTGGTGCACCAACTTGGATATCTGCCGATCTGGTTTTTAGATAGTATATACGAGCGAATTTCGATCGCATATAGGGGAAAGTATATAGTTTAGTTTCGGGAGATCGCAATCGGGGCCGATCGATTAATTAGCAGTTGTGCGATTACCCCGCGGATCGGAGTCTCTTTTTTTTTTTTTCATTTTCGTGGAAATGTAACGCGTAATAGTGCTCAAGCTGTACGTTGCACACACATTTGTGTCGGGGGGAATGGAAAAACTCGCATGTGAAAAATAAGAGGTGGAATCGAGGCTCGCTTGGTTGCTCCCGCCTTATTGTTATTTCAGCTATTATCATCATTTTTATTCTCAAAGTCACGAGTCTTCGTGTTTGTGAGCATAGACACGTGTATACATACATATATATATATGTATACATATATAGGGTACAGAAAAAAGGTAACTACGTCCGCCGGAGGCGCACACAAAACGTCCGGCGGACATGTGTATTTTTTTCTTTTTTTTTTTCGCATCGAGGCAAACTTTGTCACTCGCTACGTTATTGTGGGAATACGTCATGGTGTGTATGATATTACTATTTATACATGGTTTTGGAGTTTAATAAAAATAACTTGTCGCAACGGTGAGTACAAACGAGTTTATATTCCATGCGGTAGTAGAGAGTGCATCGGACAAGTGTACATGCATGTGTATAATGTACATTTTCTATGTAAGTAAAAAAGAAAACGCTCGATATTATGGAGCCGAGATCCTTTACTGATAAAATATACACACATTTTTCAGCTCCATATGTAAAAGTATGTAGAAAATCACAACGGAAAATGAAATTCCGTCATTATCCATTTCCTCCATTTTTTTTTTTTTTTTTTTTTTTTTCTTTTGGTAACTATTTGTTTCATATATGGCACTGCGAAGGCAAAAAAAAGAAAAAAGAAAGGATTTTACCATCAGGGAGAAAAGTAAATCGCAATTAGTAGGCACCTGTTAACGAAATCCCAGTCAAATGACATTATGTCTATCCTGTCGTGGACAGCGATTATTCTCGTCCACGTCGGCGTGGTGCTCATTACCCCGTTAACGTCATAATACACCCAGCGACGCGCAAAACACGGAGCAGATTTCATAGGTACACGCACCGCATCGATCGTACATGCTCATGTTTTTCGAGAGAGAAAAAAAAGCGCGTACTTACCCACCGTAGACGCAAAAATCTCGCGGGGACACGATACGCCGGAGGCCACATTTCACTCGGCATCATTGCTCGTCTCGTTGGGCGCAAAGCAACGTACAAACGGATGATTTGTCCGAGACACTATGTGTATAGGTATACGAGACGTCTCGAGTTTCCTCCTTATATATATATATGTGTGTAGGGTATATAGGTAGTCGAGCTTGCGGCCTTTCGCTGTCCGTTCCCTTTACTCACGCTCCCGTAAGTATGTACGCATTATGTACAGCACCGGTTGAGATAACATATAGCAACGACAATCGCAAAAATAACAGCCACGATATAGCACAAACAATTATCGCGTATGGTCAAACATAGAGTTGGCAATAACGCTCGCGCGTATGTATATATATATATATATATATTACGGGCGTTTCGCGTGTGTTTACAAGGTCGAGGTATATGTACGAGTCTGCTGCTGACAAGTACGCGTGTGCTATTATTCCCTACTCGGACGGGCGCGCGAGGGGAAGAAGAAGAGAATATACCTGATGTTGTCTCGAGGGGTGCGTCCTGCCCAACAATGCAGTCGTTTAATCATTGTTGGATTAAAATAGGGGGGAGGTGTACGTATTACGTATTATTATTGTTATTGTTGTTATATTGAGACTGTCGCTTGAATTAGACTTCTGTTGTGCCGATACGCTACTTCGGATCTCCAATGGGTGAGTAAATAAACGCTCTGTGGAGATATTCGTCCCCTTCACCTTCCACTGCCTCTCCCGAGCGGGTTTTTGTCTTTCTCGAAAAATGGGGGGGGGGGGGAAGGACCTCCGTCAGAGGGACGGAAAGGCTAAACCGCACCGCTATAAACCTCTCCGCTACGCGCAACACGTAAAAATACACATTGTACGAGGATCGACGGAAACCTGAGATGTGTTCTTCCCTTGTGCTTGCGGGTGTGTGGGGCCCCCGCGAAAACCACATGAGATTATCCTGCCGAGGACACGCCGTCATTTGTTGTAGGGCGTGCATGAGCCATGAGAACCAAGTATACGCTGCCCCGTCCTTTCGATACAGATTAGCGAGCACGCGGATTATTTTGTTTCTTCTTCATTTCGCTTTGTTGCAACCTTTACCTTTTTTTTTTTTTTTTTTCCTTGTAGTTCGATACATCGGATGCTTTTTTTGTCTCCTTCTGCCGGTAGATTTCGAGCTTAAGCTTATTATATACTCGTGTGCGCGATGAGCTGCTGATGTTACTCAATGGGTGTACGGTTTAAGATCCGGCTTAGTGCTGGAAAAAAAAAATGAAATCGACGACGGGCGCAGGTGCGAGGGTGGAAAATCGGCAATTGAAGTTGCCACGATTCATCACACTTAAGTACACTTCATTTGGATTTTGTCACTCGCAAAATCGTATATTTTTATGTTTTTTCGCGTATCGATTATCTGTATCGGCGATCGACAGAGAAAATTGGTACTCGTAGCGCACCAGTTGCGCAACACTGGAGCTTCGTGTTCTAGCGAGTTTGTCGCATGTTTTTTTCGAGCCATACAATACCCGTACTTGACGGAAATTTGTGAATAAATTTCAATTTGATCCCGCGTTTACCGAAAAAAATAAAGAAACTTTAATCGCGAGATCTCGTCCAATCTCTGGGGCATGACTTTCGTTGAATCGGCAAACGTTTACCAATCAAAGTCACAGCGGAACCCGCAGCACACAAACGTCCATCGGCGTAAGAGACTTTTAAAAGACAGCAGCGGCAGCCGATCTTATATATTATACTGTCCGATTTTTTTTTTTTTTTTTTTTCAACGCGCAGGTACATATTTTTTAATTTCGACGTGTCCGCATCGTCGAGGGAAAAGAGTTTTACATCTCTGCTCGTCGGTTGCAAATTTCCGTGACTCTGATGCACACCCTTTTGAACGGCACAATTTACGCAACGGATGTAAAGTTTCTTTTTTCCAAAGGCCCGTAAACACATTCACTTGTTCGGTTTTAATGACGAATAGCATTAGTTACTCGCACACAATGTAATTTATCTCTATTTTTTGCGACGAGATTCACCCAATGAAACGAATAGAGTACACCTATACGGAGCCCACACTGTTATTGCTATTCGCGTGTACTTAACGATCGGTGCAAGCAACGCAAACGATGCAACAGCCGCCAAGCTGACGATCTTACAACACACGGAAAACACGAGACGAGGTAGGGGTTTATGAAAAAAAATTCGTTCATAATAGCTTTACGACCATCGTAAGACTGGCTAATAAATATATATTTGTTTTCGAGTATATTCAAATGCGCCGTACTAGCTAGTACATATTACGCGCCGCGTAATGAATTAAAATGATCTAAGAGATCTTCTCCGCTCTTCGGCATACGATGATCGGCACGTACCTAGTCTTCGTGGCGTAAAATCAATAGGCGAGTAGACAACGTAGGGTAACTTTGATGCCTTGACGATTACGCGCGTGCAATTAATAACAATTTATTTTATACGCTACGTGTTGGATACGATGTCGATGATGATCGAAAATTAATGACGAAATTTCTCTAACCGGAGCAGCTGTCCGATAATGTACGTGGCGCGAGGTTTTGGTGTACATTGTAACGGATTCCAGGTCAGCCGCGCGCGCTTAGCTCGAATAAAAGAGAGCCCGAAAAGGCCTCCGTGCGTCCCGACCTCGTTTTTTTTCGGGCCCCCGAAATCGAAAGTGTGCCGCTGGCAAAGGAAAGGCGGAACGAGACGGGCCACTCGAAGAAAGATACACAGGAAAAGAAAAAAAAGAAACAACAACAACAACAGCCTCTCGCACGTAAGTGCACGCAGCAGCTCCGAGATCGTCTATCCCGATGCTACTACGCTCGCGTGCAAACTCGTTTCCGTGTGACGAAACCACGAAATGGCCATTTTTTTTCTTTTTCTTTTTATAAACGCGTCTCTAGTTAGGTATATCTCGCGCGCTCACGCAGAGTCCCCGGGGGGGTTGTTGTTGCTCGTCGAGAAAGTTCGAGTCCTTGGCTGCAGGCTCTCGGATTTTTGGCCGACTTTCGTGCGTCGGTCAAGATTTTTCAGATTACAGTCTGTGTTTTTTTTGGTTTTTTTTTTTTCGACCCGCGCGATGATTAATCTTTGCTCGGATTTGAATCGCGACGGACAAGCAGCGACTCGGGTATTGCAATAGCGAAAAATCGGTCTCTTCTTCCGTAAAAACCCCCAAGAAGCTCCAATAACCAAGAATATAATTGTCTAGACAATTGCGCCAAATTAGCGCAATTGGCAGCGCCAAAACTTTCTCTCTCCTCGTCTCCCTTATGTATGTGTAGATGCCCCACGCGACCTGCCTTGCTATGGTAAAACCAGAAAAAAATGGCCCCCCGGGTTTTACAGGTACTGTAGGCTGGAGGTGGCTGCACCTCGCCATCCTGTAATTGCTGAAATTGAGGGATGGACATTTTTTGTCCCAAAGGGGAGGAGTATGCGGGATTAATTTTTTGGCTTAGTAAAAACCGTATGTAACAAAAGGACCGGCGTCGCCTCACGATCGACTTTTAATCCAAAGTTTCTCCGAGGCCGGTGAGATTTCGGACGCTCGCGCAGTGGGCGCCCCTCTTTTTTTTTTTTTTCTCCACGCGGAAGTTGGGCAACCGCGAAAACAGGGAGTCGAGAGGCCCGAGAAAGAGAAAGGCCCGAAAGGAGAGGCGGAGAAGGAGCCGGACCAGGGAGCCAGCCGAAACTCGAGGAACCACTTTCGGCGGCTTTCACCTCGTTCGTGTGCAGCGTAAGTGTATGGGTAGCCAGGGATCGGGGGATACGAGGCTCCTCTCCTTCGTTTATTAATGCTTTTTCTTTTTTTTTTTTTTTGCGCGCGTGTGTCCGTCCTCTTTCTCTTTTTCATTCGTATCGTATTTACACGCGCTCTCTATACGTCTCGCTCGCTTTTTTTTTTTTTTTCAAAGCTTGTGTGTGTGTGTGTGTGTTGGTTTTATACGGTCTACGGTTTAAAGGGACACGGAGAATTTTCGGTGAGATCGAGGTCAAGATCTCCGGGCTCGCGAGGAGTCAATTTCTGCTCTTTTCAATTGCACCTCTGATGGTTATTGTAGCAACGATGATGTGTATTGGCTGGATATAGTGTACATTTTGATACTTTAACACCCAAGGCAATATTTTATCGCTCATCATCGTCGTACATTTCATGTTTGGCACATTTATGTTACCATCGCGAGTTGATAAATCAAACGGTTGGCAAATACGTGCAACAAATCGCAATCCCATCATCGGAGGATATCAACAGGTTGGCTCTATCCTCGATCCTTTTATTACCCGCGTTTCTCAAGCATTCAAGTCTCTCTCTGCATCTCCCCCGTACTCGGTGTTTAAATTTACCTTTACTCGTACAATTTTTTTTTTTTCTTCCCCTCAACTGAATAATGCGCGCGCTTGTAAGTACCACTATCACGATCCATCGTACAATTCAATAAAGCGTATAATTCAGACGTGCCTTTATGTAATTGCGTACGTGCCATTACCTTAGCATAATAAAATGTGGAAAGATAAATTTCTTCCAATAAACGGCTGCTTGCAATTATCCTTCTTCTTCTTTTTTTTCCACCTATACGTTCGTATTCTACTCGTAATTTAACACGTTGGATGATTACACTCGTCGCCGTATTTTTAGATCCCATCCTGATGTTTTTTCTCCGAGAGTCAGTGTCAATCGCACAACAAGTGGATTTTTCAACCCATGTAATGCGTTGATTTGCGCACTTGGAGAGAAACCAATTAATTTTTTCGACCGAAAAATAGTTGAAAGATTTCGCGAACAATGAAACTTTTGGTTTTCGCAGAGATCAATTTGAGGCTTATCTCGGAAACAAAGCCATTCGTTTGTATTTCACTTGGATAAATAAAAGGCATGATTATAGATGATAAGCAATCGTTTAGAAAGTAATAAATCTCTATACGCCGGGAGTCCATAGTACGGCGCGTGTGTGTTATATGTGACGTACAAAAGCATGATTCCAAACCAAGTAATCTATATCTTGGCGCGAGAGATTTTTGCGCTTGGAGGTATTGGCAAATTACTCCATCAGACGAGTTGATTGAATTCTGTGAAATAAATGTTTCATTGGGATGTATCTGAACAGCTAGAATTTTTTTTTTTTTCATGTACCAAAAAGTTGATTAAAATATGTTACCAGTGTCGTATCGCATGGCCCAGCCGGAAGAGCAATAGTATTTGTAACTGAAGCATCGTACATAGCTCAATACGCAAGAACATTTTACTTGCAGAAATTAAATTAAATCACTACTGCTTTCCACCAGTCCTAAAAATCTAAGTTCACACAAGACTTCGTGCTCGAGTCCAACCGTCCCTGATGGAGAAGAAAACACCGCGTCTCCGCGCCATAGATCCCCTGCAATTTATGTACCCATCAAAAAGTGATATCCACGATCTCGCGTCACTCTCTCTTTTTCCCCAACAGACAACGCATCCTTATACACTCGATGGCAAGTCGTACCGGAGAAAAGTTATAGATACCTTTCTTGTGCGCGCACGCGTTGGGATTCCGGACAACGCGGAAGTGCAGTAAATACACGCTACAGCGAGCAGCTTTTCTTCAACCATGTTGATGCACGGACACGTGGACAGGGCTCAAGGTTCCTCCGTTTAAAAAATCTGGGTAAAATTATCGTTCACGGGCTAAAAGTGACACGTCACCATCGTCGTTATTGTTACCACGTCGAATTATATTAATTATCCTCAATTACAAATTTTCACGAGTTAAAAAAAAACGTACCTCAAGCACGACAACAACAGCGAGGCTTACGCGATGCGCAGTACCGTTAAACAATGTACAAGTAAACGAATGCCGCTATGGAAACTGAAAACGCGCCACTCTCCAACGGTATAAAAAAAAAACACCGCAAATAATGCTCACGCGGTGATTATTGGAAAAAATTTCACTTCGGCTCTGTTGGACCGTTTTTTTTTTTTTTAATTATTATTAAATGTTACGCACGTGCAAATAGCGGATCGAAAAGAAAACGAAAGTTTTTGTCTCTCCTGTATAGGTGTTATTTTTAGAGCAGAGGAAAAATAAACTACTACGTGCACTCTTAATGCATAAACCGATGATGGAGATAAGTGAAAATCAAACGGGAGGACGTGTAATGTACCTGACGCGTGTCTCGATACTTTACCTGCACCGTACACATAATGCGATGAAAAGTGTCCCCGCTTATCTCGTTAGAGTGACAGCTTACCAGGGAATTTAAATGGAACCGATGCAGTTTCTCTCGCTAGGGTGGAAAGCGATCCGTGAAAAATGTCCAAAATCGAAAAGAGATAACGCGATTTTTGCGTGTACACGCAACACAAAGTACGGCAGACGGAAAAATTCTTGGGCTCAAATTTTATTGTAAAATGAAAATAAGTGCACCGTTAACCAGCGGCTGTTCACTTCCTGCATGTTCCACGTGTGTCTCGTACACGTTTCACTTTACGAGCTCACATATACGAGATGTTGGCACAAGCGTTGACTTTCATATTTTCGATGATAACTTTTTTTTTTCTATTTCCCCCAACTTGGCGTCCGATAACCCAAGCATAAATTGACAGAGTCCGGCCAGTCTACGTTGCTCCCCGCGATAAAATATCTAGAAAAAACACAAAAAAAAAAAAAAAGCTCAAACCGTTTGAGTTAATTAAAGGACATATTATATGAAACACCGCCACGAAAGAGCAATAAAAGGGAGGAGACGGCGGTATATATTATACATCACGCGTACGTTATCGTGAGAAAAAGGAAGAGTCTTTCTAATCAGCGGAAAAAAGCGCTTTTCATTTCACGTAACATTGTAGGTGCATTACCCCGCGAGAGATAAAGATGTAGTACCTATAGACATTTAGGATACTCGTAGAGTGTAGGGACCGATCAAATATATGAACGTATAGGGAAAAAGCTCGCTCGGAAAAATCCACTCGTGCACTGGCGCTTGTAAAGTAAATGAAAAAAAAAAAAAAAAAAAATTCAACTGTGGAAGACCATGGAAGGAGGGAAGTATAACGGTGAGCTCGTACACGGGGCATCATGGGTGGGTATATATAGGTACCTCCAAATAGAAAGAGAAAACCCGGCCGGTCTGCATCATCCGTCCGTCTGACCGTATAATCGGTATACCTACTTACGCCCGTGTGTGCTTTTATATATAGCTCAAGCTCTCCTCTCGACTTCCGCCTTCGCTCTCGCACGAGCTATATATACCGCGGAGTAGATATAGTAGGAGGCTTGTGTCTCCCCCCACCCCCTGGCGCCTCTCGAGCCGCTCCCCACCCATTAGGTCGGGCCAATCGGCGGCTGGCGCGACACCCTCTCTTCCTCTCGGGCCGCTATAGGCAGCATCGGCGGAGAGCGTGTGTTACAACCACCGACAGCGGCGGCGGCCACCCCCTCTCGGAGCGAGGCGGGCGGCAGGCAACGTGCTCTCTCTCGGCTGGCTATACCGCTGCCGCGAGCACCCAGCGTTTTGACAGTCGTCGCGACGACGTACTCGGACGCGTCGCGTGTGCTCGCTGCGGTGCGTGTAGTAACATCCGTATATATACATAAGCTCAGATCGGCTCGAGTGTAGCGCGGCTTGTCTCTTCCATTCTTTTGTTTCGTGATTCGGGAGTCGTTGCATTTATTCGAAGCTCCCGACAAATGGGTGCTTGCACGTCTCGAGGCAAAAGCTCTCGTGGTGTTTCGACTCGGTGAGGCTGTTGGTCGATCGCGACGATGCTCTGCGGGCGAGCGATTGCGCGATAAAGCGCTCATCTTTGCCGGCTCAAGGCCATCGCCTGTACGCGCGACCACGAGCACGTCGTACATATATTTTCCTATCGGCCGTTTGTGTATCGCATGTACTTTCCCACCCTCCCTTCCTCCCCCCACCAGACAGTGGGTGGTTGTTGATTACAGCTGTGTGCCGTCTTGTGCTCGAAAGGGACCATCACCTTTGATCATGTGTGCCCCGTGCATGTGATGTTCTTTACAAGCATATATATATGTGTGTGGTTTTTTTTACGTGGGTGCGTGTATACATACAAACGAACACAACGGTGACCGGCGAGTGTCCACGATAAATTGTTGATGCGTCGCAGGAACTATAATTTACAATTGGAGAAAATTGTGTTGATTTGTCGAAAGTGCGCGCGGACAGGGTGTACAAGTGGGTGCGCGGTTGCGCGGCCAAGAGACTTAAATGCCTCGCTAGAGCCGCGAGTGCGCCCCCCTGAGTTTTGATCCCCCCCCCCTCTATTGGATAAAAGTAAAGAGTTGAACCCCTTTGAACTGTAAAAGGAAGAAAAAAAAAAAAAAAAGAAAAATGGAGTACCAGCAATTGGTACCGCCACCTGTGCCGAGTGCGCTGCTGCACCACCCCCAACAGCAGCCACAGGGTCCTCAGGCTCCGCATCCGCACATAGTTGTCGCGCCTGCGCACAATCCGCAACAGCAGCCACCCCAACCGCCTCCGCCCTCGTCGATGCCCCCGACAACCCACGCCCACCAGATACACGCGCCCCTGCCATCGCTCCACGAGGACAGCGCGAGCAGCAGGTGGACCCAGTACCAACACCTGTGGCGCCAGCATCACGTTTACATGAACGGTAACATCCATTCACGATCATACTCCCATATATCATCCATCATCGCGTTCTTTCACATTTCGGGCTATTTGCATAATATTATATATATTGTATACAGGTAAAACAGATATTGTTTTGTGAAAAGTCGTCACATATACCCATCTCTCCCACCGAGGGCTTTAATCTCGGTGCTGTTTTTTTTTTTTTTTTTTTTTTTTCACATGTTTACGTTGTGCAGAAGAAGAAGAAGAAGATGACCGAGGAGACAATGTATTTATAGAAGCCATCGGCTTGATTATCTGAATAATATATAGTCATGGGATTCAAATGCGCGATGGAAATAAACACCCCCCTATTTTCTCTGTGTCTTAGATACATATATATATAACGTGATCGTTGTACGGGTAAACGATAAGATTATCGGTGCAATGATTCTCATCGCTGCATGGTCTCATTGTCCCTCGCATCACCAATAACGCGTGTGCGCACACTTTGACGTAATATTGCGCCGAGACAACTTTTTTTTTGTTTTTTTTTTCTTTTCTTTCATTTCGCTGCAATTACATAAGAATTGAAGCCAGATATGGATAAATGTGTACACAAGCGTTATATATTACGAGCCGCCGTCGTCTGGCTGGCAGGTCGGATCGGTCGAGATATATACACTTTCGAAATTACTTGATTTTTTTTTTTATTAAAAACGCTTTCAACAAATACGCGTCCCGAGTGGATTTTTCTACGAGCCACGTCACGTATTCGAGCGCCCTGTGCAGGGCCACCCTTAGCAAAACACTGTTTGGTTGTGACGCTCGGCAAGTCAACCCATGATTGTTGATATACATTTGTATGGTATATCCTCACATGGCAAAGTCGCCCGCGTTTTTTTTTTTGCGTCCGCTAGTGCAAGTAGGAAAATTAAAATGAAAAACTACGCCGATGATAATGAGTATCGAGCACATCTGGTTTGCAAACGATACCAAACCGAGGCATCGCCATGAGCGGCTTGAGGTCAATGGAGTTAAGGTTGCCGTGCAATAATACCATACATATTCTCTCTCCATAGAAAAACAAAATATCGGTTCAGGAAAACGAGTGTACGTATGGTCCGCCGACAAGCGCATGGAAATGTATTATGTGAATGTGCGGACGCACGCGCGTGCAGCGACGACGACGGGCAATTTTTATCGGCGATAAAGAGCGCTCGCCTTGAAAATCTTTCTTTTCATTAACGCCGGCCGACCTTCCGCTCCCGGCTCCGCTGGAATAAACATTATTCAAATAAAAATCGATCGTTCATCATTTTGCTTTTCGATTCCGCTCCACCTTTCCTCGTGGGCTGGGATTTACGTGTTTTCATGAAATGTATAGGTATATATACTGTAATACGTGGACATAGTAAAAAAAAAAAAAAAAGGGGGGGGGGGGGAAAGGAGGTGTGTTTTATCTCTTGGAGCAAACAATCCACGAGAACGAGAAGGAGCTTGGTCGCTTTTTCTTTCAGCGGTGGAGCTCCTTTCGGTGTGTGCACGGTTTCGCGCTTCTTTCAGAAAATAAACTAACACGACACGCATGCAGAGTAGGACCCGAGAGGAGAGACTAAGAAGAAGAAAACAAACAAAACAAAAAAAAAAAAAAGAAAGAAATACTAATTATTTGTGTGGCTCTTGCATAATGGGCCGGCGATTGCATATTTCGTGCTACATGTATACGTGCACGTACGTACATGTGTGTGTGTGTGTGTGTACGATATACACGCGCGAGCGCACGCGTTATCGTTTTCCTCCTCTCCGTCTTGTGCATGGGCTGCTTCAGCGTGTCTCCTCGTAACTTATTTATGCTAATCGCCACGTGGCCACCCGCGAAAGACCCCGCGTGCACACACACAACAATGCCGGGAAGGTCGTGAAATTGTCCCCGTTGCTTGAGTCGTCGTCGGTTATTTCTTTCTCTCCTTCCATCCATCGTTGTGCCTTTTTTTTTGAGAAGAAGAAGAAGAAGAAGAAGAAAGGCACGTCTGTTTGAGCGCATAATGCGGCTCTTGGAGAGTCAGGTGCAAAGAGCGACAGGCGAATCAACGTGTGTACAACCGATACTGCACGTTGTGTCCCACCCACTTGTTTAGTGGAAAACATACAAGTTGTCGCCGGTGTCAAGGCTTTTCGCGCCTCGGTTTTTTTTTACCTTTATCATGAAGGTGTGTATATACCTATATCTTCGAAGAAGACTCGAAGAATACAATCCTTTCTTTCGGGTGTCTGTCGTTCCCCTTTTTTTCATACCATAATCCAAACAGACGCGCTATCGTTTCGCTCGCGACATCAAATACACGCGGCTTTGGCCAAAAGAGCGCGTGTACAAAGAGGAGAAACAACTGCTTTCGTTTTAATATACCAACCAAATAAGTGTAACGAAAATAAAAGGTGGAAAAAATGCACGACGACGGTAATTCACGCAGTACAACATCAAATAATATAATCTCACGTAAATGTTGCTCCGATTCCGAAATTCACGGTCGTATCGGCATCTCGATAAACACACGACGCGCGGTAATCGCGTGTATCTCAACGTTTATTTTTTTTTTTTTTTTTACAAGTAAACGCACAGAAGCCGAGAGTCTGGCTCTTATGCAATCGTTGCACTTGCTCCAGCTGTTAAATCATTGTTTACGCCGCGTTTCGTCATCTTTTTTTTTTTTTTTTTTTTTTTCCTTCGACCGCCTACATGTCCCCTTTTCGTCGCAATATTTTTTTTTACACTTCCCCTTCTTCATCGTATCGAGCAACGTGACGTTATGGCACCCTCTAATTAGAGAAAAAAAAAAAAAAAAGCAGAAACATCATTAGTCCCAAGCGCGCAAAGCACAGCGTGGCTCGTTATCTTTGTCCGAAAAAGCTCGCACACCCATCCAGACGAACATCGATGTCGCACCCACTGACAGCCAAGCTTTCACCTCATCAGCACTTTATGCACCACACACCAACCAACAGCTCGTACAGCATATATGCACCCTCGCCGATAGATGTAATCCTCTTTTCTCCCCGATGCTCATGAGGCATGCAAATATAATATATGAACGTGGCATGTTTTAACATACACCCTCTCTCTCTTTGCAGCCTTCCTCTTCCGTGTATACTATGTATTTATAGGTATATATTGTAATAAGCTCTTTGTTTGTGTGTGTACGCAACACGTATAGGTGTAGGCATGTAGCTCGGAAGTGAATCGCGCAGAGCACGTGAACTGCTTTTTTTTTTACTTCCCCCCTTGTTTTCCCCCGTACTTGTGTGCAAATACGTCGAACTGTGTATTATGCACCCACTTGAGTGCCCACAGTTATGAATTTTACGCGATAAATTTCAATACGTCTATCCGTTTGCGTATATGCGAGCATACAAATGTGTATTTACATGCTGTGCGGCTTCCTTAGGCGGATACATATATAAGTGTATTTGCATCTCCTCGTGATGCTCGTGATCTTGCATGTAACATGTATATTTTTTCATTACATATTCCAGCAAAACCGTACTAAAATGAATAAATGTAAGATTCTTTTCTTTTTTTTTTTTTTTTCTTTTTATTTCAATATAGCGCTTTAAACTATGCGATGCGGAAGTCGTGAATGGATTTTGTTTTGACGTCGGATTTTTTATACAAAGTACACGTGTTCGCGTTTCGTGTGAGCTTGTTGGGAACAATGAATGGAATGATGCTCTTTTCCTTTTTTTTTTTTTTTATTGACGTGTGTAATTTACATCAGTTCGCTGGAAGCTTCGAAAGCTCCCTACCAAGTGAAAATAGTACAGTTCGTACACCCATCCTCGTTAACTGTAAGTGGTATATCTCTCCCGTACATCGATAAACCCGGGAAATCCCCAAAATCATATACATAATTAAAACTGAAACCCGATCGAAAGGCATATGTCATATACATGCGGATCCGTCTGTCCAAATTCGACCTTATCTACTGATGCGAGCTTCAAAGTGTGTGCGTTTTATATATATTATATATGTATCTCAATCGGCTCCGGCCTTCGGTTACCACATCGTGTAAAGTATCAAGGCCGGGTTTTCATTAAATTTCACGCACCGTTTTTTTCCCCATCTCGTCGGCGTTTCAACATTATTTTTACGATCTGTAAAGGAAAAAAAAAAAAAAAGATGAGTCGAGAATTCAGAAGAAACGACATTTACTGATGATGATGGCGATAAAAAAAGGAATGAAAAAAAAAAAAAAAAAAAGTAGAAAAAGAGAGAGAGGGACGCTGAATTGATCACTTGACTCTGCGTATGTACGGCGTGTATGTATATATATATTATGGAGAGCCTCGCCGGTGCATCGCTTACGTCGTTACATGCTCTCGTTTTCTCTCCCGTTGCGTCTGTGCACGACATATACACACGCAACAGTAGTTTAATGAGCGTAACATGTGTGAGCAGTTTAGGCGCACGTGGGTCGTATAATGCATCGCTCGCCATCAGAGTAATATACGCATACACGCATGAGACACGAGCTCACACATACTTATATACGGTCTGCTTGCATGTAAGTATAATCTGGAGCAGAGGACGTTGCAAGCACATCGAACTTGTTCTTCGTCTTTTTATTTTTTCGATCGCCATTCACGTTCGACGTCGAGGATTGTTCATTGTTGCGATTATTATTATCATCATGGGTGATTACAAAAATTTTTTTTTTTTGTTTTTTTGTTATTTTTGCATCGAATCGCGTTGATCAATAGCGAGGGGCGATAAGGAGCTGTTTAAGAGTTGATTTTATTCGGTCAAGGTTTAGATAAGAGAAAGTCTTTTGTGGGGGGGTATTCTGTATACTCAAAATTCAACGAGAACAATGAGGTGTTTGTGGAACACGACTGTGAGAGCCTCTTTTTTTTCTCTTTCACGCTAAGAGCGTAATTTTTTTTTTTTTTTTTTTTCTCACATTTAAAAAATATTTGATCGAGGAGGAAGGTTTTTTTCAGTCAAACTTGTGAATGTATATAAAATTGGACATGCAGGTTTTTTTGTATTCTATATATACTTAATAATGTTAAATAACGTGTTACATTTTCGGGAAACAAAATTAATTTTAAAATTAAATAAAAAACTGGAAAACGGCGTGTTAGGGATGTAATAAATCAATCGTTCGGTAACATTTAAAATTCTCACGCAGAGGAGAGACGCGAGGCGTGTACTATCACTTTCCTTCCTATATTATCTTTGAAAATCATTTCCCTCGACAACTCGGATACCCATATCTACTTTTTTTAAAGATTAAAAAAAAAAGAATTTCTCAACGCAAAGTACACCAACATTTCCAAAAAGGAAAAAAGGTACCTACGCACAAAGCAAGAGAGAGAGAGAGAGAGAGAGAGCGAGAAAAACGAAATATAACGGGAGACAGAACGGACGAGCGAGTTGACACGTCGTGTTTGTTTTCCGAATCACGTGGCGGCGCCCGCGGTGCTCACGATTCCATTATCTTCCGGTGCCTCGTGACCATATACCATATAGGTACACACCACTGCATTGACACACGCATCGTGCATCTCCATACGATAGAATAAGTGTCATTTTTTTCTTTTTTTTTTATACCTCTACACGTCAGTTATTTCCCGAGGATGATGTGCGTAGTTTTTTAACGCTAGTACTACTTGGACGCATTTCGCCCGTCCGCATGTCAATGGTAACTTAGGCATCAGTTTTAATTGTCTAGTGGCTCATTGCACCCTAAAATTTTCGTGTGTTATATATCTCAGTGTCAAGTTTACATGTAGGTGCACATTATTAAATTTTTCAACGTTAAATCAACAAAAAACGCGCATCACGCGAGTCTCCGGTTGTAAAAATGTTCGTTATTGCATTATGATATCAAGCCATCGTTCCGAGGTCGACGACATATTCGCGAAAGTACGAGTAGCTTAACGAGAGCAGCGACGACGACGCAGTGTTTAAAGTATGTATATAATAGTGCCAGCAGCGGTGTGTGTATATATATATTTATATAAGTATAAGTCGAGTGCGCTTGTAGGTACCTATATACAACATGCCGATCTTGCCGCCGCTGCCGATCGCGCCGAGTTTTAAATTGGGAGAACAAGCTGCGACCTATGACCCTATACCGCGCCGACTCGTGCATGCACTTACACGTACATACATATGTATGAATGTACGAGCCACGACGAAGTCGACGATAACGAGTGTACGTGTATAATGTATATGTATACGTGTTCCATGCGCACGATGGCCTTGGGGAGCATAAGCAGCAGCGCTTGTAACAGTATACTTGCGGCTGGAGCTTAGCGGAGGGACGTGGAAATTTCTATTTTCGTATATCTCCCGAGGAAGCGAGAGAGTCCCGATCCGCGCCGAGATTTATCTAATCTGTGGGCTCCCTCCCCCCCACCCCACTCCTTAATTTTTTCCCCTGGACTAAAAGATCTGTTTGCGCGCGCGATTATCGGGAAGCGAGTGTGTAAGCGTGGCGTTATCGGTACGCCCGATGATGCCGGTTCACGCTCTTTTCTCTCTCCTAATAACCGACCCAGAACGCGTTGCCTCTCTCTCTCGAAGATGGATGGATGTACCCTTACATTCCTACATTATCTCCGCCCTCCTGTGTCCCCGTACACATGTACCAATAGGAGGACGAAAAAAAATAGAGAGTAATATCACCGTGGCCCAGTGACCGTAGCAGTATAGACCGTAGCACACGCGACCCTGGCTAAGGTCGACTCGAAGCCCCAAGAAGCCGAGCAGAACGACACATGTGTGAGAGAGGAGCTTGAACGCGAAAGAAAAAAAAAATCTATACCCAATTACGTCTGTCTATGTGTGTGTGTGTGTGCAGTGCGTCCACTCGAGGCGAGAAAATGCCACGCTGCAGCGCTCGAGAGAGAGAGTGGATTAAGATTGATCGCGTTTCGAGTGTCGGCGCTCTCTTTCGATCGCTACCGCACGGATTGACTCGCGTATCGTATACACATATATATAAACACCAGTGTACGCTTCGGCTTTTATATATTGATGTGTTTTTTTTTCTTCTTCTCTTATATTTCCCACTTGGTGGTTTTCCTCAGAATGCGCGTTCATAGTCGTGTACTTAACAACTTATCGGTTCACGCTCGCGAGTACCAAGAACTAGAGTTGATTTGATAATTTTCTGGCTTCCGGGAAAAGCAGATGTGTTTCTGTATGTATTGGGACGGGATCTTCTTTTTTTTTTTTTTTTTTCAATTCCTTTCAAATAAATAAAGCCCATTACAGCTGTACCTTGAAAAATCCAATTTAAGAAATCCATTTCGGGGCGCGTGTGTTCCTTATTCTTTCGTTGAGGGGCTTCGATTTCGCTCTGATCTGCCTAGCGCGTCACGAGCTCGGGTGGGTGGGTACGGGCTTAAAAGCTTTTTTTCGTCGCGTTACAAGAGGACAGCCCTTACAAGTACACCCTGTTGTCCGTCGCGAGCGAAAACTCGGTGAAAAACACAAAATATACACGCCCACCTCGGTGCTTTGCTATCATCGTGCCTGTATGTACATGTATATGTGTTTTATCGGCAATGCCTTGCAAACCCGTCCGTCACCTGACAATAATTACGTGGGTGGTGCTTCGCTGCCGCCGTGTGGCTTTCGAAAAGACAAATGCCCGCACAGGCGCTCCTACACCTTTGCGTATAATGTGCGCGTGTTAGAAAAAAAAAAAAAAAAGAAAAACAACAAAGAATCATTTGACCTACTGAGACGTCGAAAATGAATACAACAGACGTTCGGTTCATACTTATATATATATAAAATACCGGTCAAAGAGGAAAATTTTTCTTTACGCGGTGGCAGAGTCGATTAACATGTGCATGTTTTTTTTTTTTTTTCCCCAAGTGTGAAATTTCCAGCGCGACACAAGCAGCAATTTTGGAAGTTTGCCGATCATAATATATATACTGAGCCAATTAAGTTCTCGGATGAAGAAAATAAAGATCCAATGTTTAATAGCCGATCGTTCGAGGCATGAGATTCCGAGTCAAAAGGCAAATAGATTCCCGTACGGTATACGTATACGTCGGAGCCGATTTTCACTTTCGTCGCGCGGAGCTCGAGACTCCGATGGCAGTGGCGCACCTTTTAACGCAAGAGAAAGACGATCACTTGTATATATATATATAT
>NW_019382712.1:2673025-2703712 GCF_000648655.2 Copidosoma floridanum
ATAGAGACAGTATATATATATATATATTTATACACACTCGGGGAAGCTCCTTTGTAAGCGCGTCGCGTTACTTCCACTCGCCGCGGCTAGACCGCGAAGGACCTGACGGCTCAATAGGCTCCCGATCGACTCCAAACCATCGAGCGATGCGCCGTCGAGCCGATAATTATCATTGCTCAAAGGCTCTGGGCTCGACATTTTTTTCTTCCTTTTTTCGTGATTTCGTTGGAAAATACCTATGTTGACAGTACTGACGCGATCTTTGTATACACACACATACAAAAGCGAGGCCTACAGTGGTAAATAACGCATCCCGTGCTAACAACGAGAACAGCATACTTATATGGTTCAACTTGCAAGAAGCTCCGGTTTTTCTCCGCCTTATAGGTACGGGCCAGTTAAAAAAAAAGGGGGGGGGGAATCCCCGTAGAAGGAAGGAAGAGGCTCGGGGAGCTCGTAAATCAATTAAAAACGAATGGGCATCTTAAAATAAAATAAAAAAGCCTCCGATGAGCAGCGAGGGAACGGGGCTCGAGACTTTCACCGAAAAAAAAAAAAAAAAAAAAAGTTAGAGGAGGGAGAAAGGAGTGTGCGAAAGAGAGAGGGTATGTACGTGTACACATGCCTGCGCGAGGTGCCACGTCGGGGAGCCCTGCGCTCTGTGGGAACATCATCATCCGCTCGAACTGATACCCAAGTACGCGTGCTTCCAAAATGACAGTTGCAAGGAGACCTTACCGTTGTATTTCCAACAGAGTCAAAACGAGCTTTAAAAGCTCCTGATTTCGTTAAAAGCTTTCCTATCACAACAGCACATGTATACATAAGGGGCTGCGCACTCTTGAAGTCATTAAAAATGACTTGAAAAGTCATTCCCAGTCTTAGAACTCGGGTAGATACTTTCACATAATATGTTATATGCTCACGGGCATGGGCACAATTAGCCGATCGAATTTGCACAATGGGAAGATACAAATATATATGTATTTATTTTAATGGTCTACAGGTACGGCTGGGCATTTTTCCTTTCTGTACGTACATACATATATATATGTACTTAGGTATTAAACTCGCTGCTATATATAAATACAGCTGAGCACAAAGAACTCTATATGGCACACGGTGCAGAGATGGATAGAGGGATACAAAGAAAGAACAGAAGAAAAAAAAAAAAAAAAAAAAAAAAAAAAGGGGGAGAAGTGAATCAGTGGGGCCTCACGGCATCAGCAGCCGGTACTTACAGTATATAGGTATTATATATAAAACTGCACGTACAGGTATATAAGCAGCGTGGGCCGTGCGATCACTTTCTCCGCGCGCTTGGCGCGCCCCGCCGCTCCAGCCATACATTTATACGGTACCGCGCCGCTGGCTACCTCGCGCTCTCTTCCGGGTCCCTCCACCTCCAGCCCAGCCACTATATATTACATAGGTACACCACCTCCTTCTCCGCTGCTCGGGGCCCCTTTCGCTCGTACCATATATATATATAGGTACTTACAGAGCGCCGTGGGTCCCCTCCCCTCCACGGTACCCTCACCTCTTTGCGAACGCTTCCGCGTCATGCGCATCTCTCGGCTGTGTTTTTTCCCTTCGCGGTATTTCTCGATGTTCATTGAAATGAAAAGGAAAGGTGTACGTAAAAGTTTGTATACTTGCATTGTTTTTTTGATTGGCACGAGGGAGTGGGTGGGTGGGACGGGAAGGACTTTTTTCTTTTTTTTCCATGAAAAAGATCCCGACTCGACTCCCTTTTTTAAACAATTTTTTTACCCAGAAAAATCAAAAGTACGAGGATGGGCGCGTAACCAGTGGCGGGCAGGTACACGTGCAGTCTATAGATGTGTACAGGTACACACGTGAGTTTGCTGTACCGATGATAATTAGGCGTTTGCACGACGCAACGTAATAGAAAGTGAAGTAACTAACTGTCACTTTGCAGCACGAGTATTGCGACTATATTGTGTACGCCATGGGGTTTGCTGCGGCTAATGTACCATATTTATATTGTATATACTTTGTATGAGAAAAAAGAGCACTGGGTTCTCTTTTGATTGACAGATGTGCACTCAACGTTTTGGTTCGTATTGGTGTATATTTTTGCAAAGGCATAATTTTGAGTAACTCACCGACGTCAGTTCAAAAGTGAAAGAGGGCGAAAGTTGGCGAAAATTAATACGAAAATCTCGAATTACTCCATCGGATGTGGTATTACACAGTTATATACACGAGAGACCCGATGGCGCTTGGATTTATCGGTTAACGTTATCGTACAATAATTAATCATTACTCGTACATGCACTTGATTATCGCACAGCCGAGAATTGTCATGCGAAAGTTTTTCACGCTCTAATGATTTTTTTTCGTATTCACACATACACACATGATGTTTCATTCATAAGATATTGAATAAATTATACAAGATAATATATTTATTTACATCGATGATTATTATGATTCTAATCAACGATTTTTGCTTTCTGTTCCAGGTAAGAGTTCATCCTTGACACATTGAATACTGACAGATATGCGGCGCAGTAAGTTTGAAAGAAAAAAAAAAAGAAAAAAAATCTCAAACGCAAATTACCACAGTGAGCTACGTATATGAATCTTTCTTTTTGTCATCCGCGAACGCGACTAAAATTTCCGATCCATTGCCGCTGTACGTACGACCAAGTCGTAACACGCGAAGTCTCCATTTTTTTTTGTCCACGTCATCGTCATCATCGCCCAGCGGTGGCACTTGCAGGCGCACGCGTATACGTACACGCGCATCCGTGTACACACGGTAATAAAACTGGTTCCGATAGAGCCGCGACTCTACACTGGCAGAAGCGCGAGTTTTACAAGGCTACGACAGGAAGGGTACGGTAGAAGAGGCCCAATGTCTATACGGGATATTTTTTGATATCTTACAGGAAAACGTCACGCCGGAACGATTGGGCCGATTTTTATTTTCTCGTACAGCCGTCCTCGTGAGACGAACCTCCGCGTGTGCAGCAGAGGCTGATTTTGTTTGAACCGCTAAAAGAAGTTGTGTGTCGCGGTGACGTCAATTTCTCTCTGGCGATGGTAATCATAGCTTCTTCTGATTCGCCTTTGCAGAAAACAAATTAATTTATTAATCGTACAAAGCCACGTATATGTATAAAAACGGTCATCGCTAAGCATAAATGTAAAATCAATGTCCGCATGGATGAAAAAAAGCATAGTATAATGAAAGAACGTGGACATGTACCTAAAAACATATGTATGTGCACAAATACAAACTCCGATATCTACTGGTACATAGAGACAGAAAACTATATAGTTATCTCGGCGTAAATCACTTCAAATTGATCTTCCTTCTTCCATCGCACCCCTTCGAGGCCTACAAACACAAACTATATAGATACATAATATACAAAATATATATTTAATGTGCGCGAAATTATCGCCGATATAAAATGCCCATCAGCTCTAGATGCACCCACTGCGTGTTTACAATGCTCGCACGTGCAAGTATACATATTTGGAGTCCACTAAGGTATACTCATGCATATGCCCACGCAGTTTTCCGTTTCTTATTTTCCTTTTCAATCCTCTTTCGAGAGATGGATGGATGGATGGGTTAATCGTTAATTCATGAGCCACACGGACCAGCCGGTGTTGTTGCTGGTCGAGGTGCGTGGGTTTCTCAATTTCTCATCTTTTGTTCGCTCGCATTTGGAATCGAGGGAGTGTATGTTATATGATGATGGGTGCAATTATCGCGCATGTATGGAAAGGGGAGATCGGGAATGAATATTCATCGAAACGAGGGAGTTAATAGTGTAGCGTTTGGGTGATCGATTTATTTATACGCATACACTTACTCGTGTGAATGAAAGCCGAAGGTCTCGAGGGTATACACGTGTAAAATTATCTGATTCTATTTTCAGTCGTACAATAAAAAAATCAAAACTCAATTGGTCTGTAACGGTTCCTTGCAGCAAGGGTGTAGGTACAAAAATGTTTACACGATGCGGAAGAAACGGGGCTCAGATGAAGTAGCGGGTTCTCATATTAGCGCATCAAGCGTATCGTATAGGTACCAAGAAGGGAGATTTCCTATTGTCAAGGAAAAACACGAGTTAGCAGGTGTGTCATCGTGTCGTCATTTTTGTTATTTTCAACGCCTCCTTTCAAGAATCCCTCGCGAGGGATTGCCATCCACCCCATGCAGTCTCGGGGGGACTCTCTTCATCTGCATCCTCCTTTCGAACGACGCAGACTCCTCTCTCCCTTTTTTTCCAAAGGTACAAGCTGTTGGCTCGTTAAATCGACTCCCGTGTAAAAAAAGGTGTACACCATATTTATAGACCCACACGTTACACGAGAAAGGGAGATTCCCCGTTAGCGATACAGCTGGTGTGCTCACCTTTCTCTCTCTGTTTAAAATCGAAGGCGCGAAGAAAAAATGGACACCGGCAGTACGCGAGAGCCCGTTTCGCTCGAAAAAAAGCGAGAGAGCCGTATAGGCGCTTGGTGATTAAGTGGGTAGGGAGGAAGGCTGGGTATATACACAAAATGCCCTCGATCTCTTGGCGTATAAATTTTCGGCAGGCGAAAGTGAAAGCACGCCCGCTCACACGTACGATTCCGGCTGCTTATACGGGCTTTTGGGTGCTTTTAAGGTGTAAGTGATCTCATCTCTTTCTCTTTGAGGGAGCTTTTTTTGCAACTTTTCTTCCAAATTGCTCGATATCGTGGATGTGCGTAATATGTTACTGAACACAATTTTTGATATGGTTATTTGGCGTGGGTCTTGCTTTGTTGATCATGTTGTGCTCAGTCCCAAGGGGTACTCTTTTTTTAAAACTGTTTCAAAAATTTTGAAAAATTACCTTCCTTTCTGCAAAGGCGTTAAAATAGCAAAGCGCTCAATGGTACTTTTTCAATAATTGCATTTCAATCCAAACAGATTTTGCCAATTCATGTAAACATCTACGATGAATTGGACTTGTTGAATTTGAAAATGATGTCGGGTACAAAAGTTACAGACCGGTTTTTTGATTTCTCCCAGATTTGATCCATTCGAACGATAACATGCGAATGGGACGAGCAAGAAGCTTCAATCTTATGTAAATTTTGATCTGGATGCTATTTTTTGACCCAATAACTAAAATCTATTTTTACGCACTTTCTTTTATGTTTCTTTCGTGTGTCGCCAGTTTCTGATTTTCCGTTGGAAAAAGCTACTGTAAATAGAAGCAATTTTTACAGTACCGTATATAACGGATAATTTTTTATGAACCTACTCAAGTGTATGTAATACGTCGATGTACTGTTTTTTTTTTCGAGATTTTTAATTGAAATTTCAGCATATATCCGTGTCAAGAATTTTAAAAGGTGGCTAATTACTTTCTTTTTTTTTACGGAGTGACTTTTCCAAAAACCGTTCTAGAATCTGCTGCTCATTGTCGGTCGGCACTTATTGACCGATGGAACATTTTTTTTTCTCTTTTTGTACCATCCAGACGCGCAAACTCAGTTGTTGGCTTATTAGCTTGTGGAGATATACACAGGTTTTTATGTTACACGTATAACCCAAAAATCCATTGAACCTGAAAACCTATATAAAGCCCGCATAATGAAACAGCATCGTTCGAAAATCCCGGTAATAAACGACAGTTGTAATGGGAAACTGCTTTTTCATTTCACACCCGAGATGAAATCTTGTTTTTCCAAGACCACGATACATTGCCGAGGATGAACGTCGCCCCCGCGAATCTAGCAAGGAGAATAAAGTTAAGCTGATGGTAACGCGTGGCGGAGAGAAGCAGGAAGGGGCACATAATACATACATCGTTCATGCCTGCCGAGCTTATATCTCCCGTGAGAGAGCAGGAAGTCCATGTATACACAATCTGTATCTAATACCCAAGTCGGCATTCTCGCACGCCTTTCTCGCCCACGTGATTTTTCCCCCTTTTATCGAATCCTTCGTTTGGCCTTTCGCACTAATGCTCGATCGCAGCCTCGTGTATTAATCGAGACGGGCGCGCGTGCAGCACTGAAAGCTTCATAAATGGTACTTTGGTTTTTTTTTTTTTTTTTTTTCTTTCTCAAGCAGTTGTCTTTGTTCTGCACGTAGAACAGGTAAATCTACCTAATGGGTAACGATTTATACCGATTCTGCTATGAGGTTTCATAAATATTCAGCACATGTTTTGAGAGTTTTCGAATTAACGAATTTATCCGGTGGCGCTTTTTTTTATCGATTTACATACGGATGGTATGTTAATTTTGTGCCTTGCGGGAAAAAAGATGCTATTTCGATTTTGAGATTTGGAAAAAGGTACCTCTTACCTTGAAAATTGATTCTTTCGCTGCTACTTTATATCCCGAAGATAGAACGAGTAAAATAATTTTTTGTACAATTTTTCACGAGTAAAGAAAACATTTGATCATTTCACTGTTGTATTTGAATTGAGGACCGCTTTCCACCAAGAATCAGGATATTATTTTTTTCCATCAGGATACCTAGAAAAAAAAGCATATAGTATATTGTAATATTGTGCATCAAATTCCGACTTCAACATCACGTTAAGTCAACTATGGCCATTTTTTTCTTCATCGTGTCCTGTAAATTTTTTTTACCTCTTGCACGTACTGCGTTGAAAAAAAGTTGATCACAAACCATCGATTCGCACGTACCACACGCGCGAAGGTACAACAACGATGACGATGAGTTTCACTTGCTCGTTTGTGTTCGCGCGGCTACCTACTCTCCAATAATTTACATTCCAAATGACATTCGTACATTCGTTGAATCGCCAAAGTTACGGATCTATGCTATTCCGTAGCCGTCTCTACTAACTTTCAATTTTACTCGTAGTTCATCCAGAAGTGGGTACTTTTTTGTCGCGCGAGCGATTCAAAATAAAAAGTGCGGAACTCGACTCAAGATTGATCGATTATTGGAGCATTAGTAATTTGACATGTAAAAGGAGAAAACAAGCCACACTGCAGCTTTTGTCCCTCGGAAACAAAAAAAGGAGCATCTGTTCCGATTCATTAGTCAGTAAATTCAGGCCCAATCGCCGGGTTTTGGCTTTCGAAAATTTTGCCAACAGCGCGCTCCGTTTCCTCTCCGTCGCCTGCTGTTGCGCTAATTGACTCGCCGAAAACGTTCACCGCACCATCGTCGTATCCTCATCGCCTTTCGCTTTTTTTTTTTTTCCATCATCACCGTCGTTGGATCTATACATAATAACATGATCGACGATCGCAAGCAGCGTTTTCTCTCCTCTCCCGTATTTTCGTTTAATTGATCAAAGGGGCTGATCGCGAAAGCGAGCCGGCTCTTTTTTTGTATACTGTACCCTCACTTTCTAAAGGTGCCCTCGGCGTGCCTTTGTTTCTTTTTTTTTTTCAAAAACACTCGCGGTAACCCCGAGTGCGCACATCTCATTGATTTCACTTTGCCGAAAAATCGATGCACCCCTCCCCCCCTTGTAATAGTATACGGGCGATTAATTTTACTATCGCGGGCGACGATAAGCCGATCGGGGAAAATAATTTCCAAGCGAGAGACCTCTCGATGACAAATCCCTACCATCCCAAAAAAAAAAACAAAAAGAAGAGCAGCTAGAAAATGGATGATTATCCGAAAATGAGGTTCGGTGCGAACAAACGCGAGCGAAAGCCACCCGACCGGTTTCCTTTCTCCGCTCGCGCCCTGCTCCTCTGTATATCCTTGGTGCGTGTGTATTTTCGTCCTCGAATCCAAATCGAGTACAGAGGAAGCTAACACTTGCACCGAAGTACGATAACAAATCGTTAATTGCGCAACCGATCGATCGATGCACCGTTGGTTTTCAGAACAGAGGACCTCTCTTCCTTTTTTTTTTTTTGTCCGGCCAAAGAGCATTTCACGCCCGCTGGACTTTCTCCGTAGCCGAAATCGGATGGTCCGGGCAGCAGAGCGTAGGACCCCCCCCCCCTTTTGGAGAAAGAAAAAATGAGGTCGGCGCCGGTCCTTTTGGACGATAGACCCCCTCCGCGCCGGGTTTGCCCCAAAACGTAGGTACCGCGTTTCTCTTTCGCCCCGCGGGCTTTTTTTTCCCTCTCTTGGCTCGGCTCTTCCGTTTCAACCTTTGACCGGCGAAGCGCATCGAGCTGCCATACAGCGGGGATTGATCGGTGATTGGAAACAATTGCCGGCTCGTTTGTTGTTTTAATTGCACTCGGCGTGGTGGCAGCTGATGTTGGCTCGAGTGCAAGTAGAAACAGCCGAGTTTGGTAGGGCGCCCTTGGGTGTATATATATATATATATATATACACCGTGAAACAAGCCTTGTAAATCTTCCCCATTATAACTGTTACAAATGGCCGTGTTTTTCCAGTACACGTGTACAAAGGGGCAAAATTGGGCCCCGTGGCCTCAACCGTGTGCCACCCGTGCTTTCAAGGGTTCAACAAGAGACGGAAGACCTAGAGGTGGAGGATGATTTATGTACCATTTACACGTGTACGTACACACACGCTTTTCCTCCGGCGCTTCGTGATGGCCAATTTGAGGCCCGACTGCACGTGTACCTACTAATTTCTCTCGTAAATATTTGTCCTCTGGCTAAAACATGTCGTGCCTGTTGGGCCGTGAAAGTGAAAATCGGTGGTCCTCGTCGAGTCGTTTCGTTGATCGATCTGTCGCTCGGCGCATCGAAACTGTATGCTCTATCAACAACCCAAATCACGCTTAATTTTCGGACAATGCTCTTGCCTCTTTTGTCTCTGGCGAAACAACTTGATGATTTAACAGCCCGAGATTGTACCTTATATACGTAACGCCGGAAAAACTATTGGCATACGTCGTTTCCATCATACGATGGTACGTCTTTTTTCTTTTTCCCAAGTGCCAGCAGCACCCGATGTCTTCCAAAGTCAAAGGTCAGAGCTGGAAATTGGCGGGCTTCCGAGCTTTGCACGCGCACTGGATGGGTGAGAACAAGAGCTGTGCAGATTAGTCTAAGAGGGGCTGCGGAAGAGAGCTTTGCTCTGCTCTCGCTAGTGCTTACATATATACTATATGTACACACATGGAGTCCTTGACACGCTCCGCGTGTGTATTGTGCAGCACACACACCAAAGAGCGCAAAATGTTTGTGCACCGGAGGTGTGTCGACCACCCTCCATGCGCATGTAATCGGTGAAATCGGATTTGTGACTGCGCGTAGGTGTTGGTTATTGGATCGTCGAGTTGGCGCACGAGAACTGCTTTAGCTAATCGGACGAGAGAGAGAGAGAGAGCGAGAGAAAAGCATAGCGGGTAGACGCGACCTCCGTGGAAGGACTCTTTGGTAATGATGGACGCGACAGGAGCCATCTCCGGAGAGACTGCCCGTGTATAAGCGCACACGCGCTGATAGAGAAACAGAAGAGGCGGAGAGGCATCGTCGGACGGCGGCTATAGCCGGGAATTAATTTTAGATTACGCGTCAAATGCAATAAACCTCAGAAATTCGAATACCGCAGAGTTACTAGTGACGCGTGTTAATTTAGATGCTTATAAACATTCGTTTACCATTGGAGCTGCCATTGAATGGAATGCACTGCCTGCTAACCGACGATCCATCCAAACTCCAGCATTATTCAAAAGCAGATTATTTGAATATATTATTAGTGAAGATTTTAGACCTAAGTAATGAAATTATAGATTACTTTATATATTGTTATGTGTGCAATTAGTTAGCCTATATTTAAAATTTTTTAAAAATACTGCAATCATCAACAGATTTTATTATATTTGATTTATACTATTTAATTTATTTTAAATTATTTTAACTATTAATTAACGTTTTATTTTAAATAACATTATTTTAATTAATTTATCTGTGATATATCCTATACTATTGTGACCTGCGTGTCACTAACATTGTAAAAACTGCTTTTAGCAGTCTTGTAAGGACTTGAGCCTATAGGCTAATATGGACCGTAGGTCCTTAGCTTAAATAAATACACTCTACACTCTACACTCTTCTTCTCTCTCCCTCGACTGGGTCAACCAACTGCCCCGTCGCTTTTACAATATAGGCGCGCGACTGTCTCTCTCCGATATAATCACATATATATGCGCCCGTGTGTAATATTATACACACACGAGCTGGTGTGTTGCTGCACAAGCTCTCCCGCTCGACGAGAACTTTCTCTCCGGGTGTATGATACGTGCCGGGGAATTTTGTCGGCGCGATTCTGTGTTTTGAATACCGAGAGATGCTTTATGTACACCTATTTATAATTTGGATTTTGCTCGTCTGTACCTCTCTGCTGCGAAAAGATTGCAAGCTCGTTGTTGCTCGAGCGACGCTATGAGATTTTCATTCCCCTCCCCCTCCTCGTTTTCTCACAGCCAAAGGGATATATTTTCCAACAACGGGACCGTTACAACAAAAAATCGTGCAAATAGCAAACGCTTTGAAAAACAAAGGGTGGAGGTGTATCGTCCAAGGAGCGAGGGCAGCGTAGCTTGACGCGCCCTGGGACGAGCGTCTCCGGGTTTTCTCAGCTTCCCAAGACGTTGCAAAGTTAGCCGGCCGCGACTTCATGACTCGCTCGATGGGAACGCGCTCCGACCGATGGTCGAGGCTATTAACGCGCGGCCACGGGAGCTGCGAGTCGCGAGTGCCTATTCATTTTTTTCTTTTTTTCTTAATCCATCTCGCTCGAACGCTTGTTCGAATGATGACGTGCGATTGTGTGTGTATCGGGGCTCTTGGGTTTGCCAAAAGGGACCATCTCGACCTTTTATGAATACATCGCGCGTGTGATGTTGAAACGTTATTCCCTTCCTGTACTGTGCACCATGTGCCTTTCGGCCAATTACACTCTTCAAAATCTAATTTTCCCGCTCGCGCGCTCCGCAAACGCGGAAGAGCGTCGATTCCCAGGAGGACAGTCCTCCCTCTCTTGGCAGCGGCTCTGCCTCCTTTTTCTCCTTTTCCCAGAAGAAAGAGAGAAGAGCCGAGCGTTTGACAAAAGCCTTCTCTCTTTCTTCTGCCCTGTCGCGCTGTTCCCATAGACCGAGAGCGCATCCGTTATCCCGTCCGTTCCCATAGTACTCGGGAGGAGGTGTGTACGTATTTATTAAATAATAACAACAAGGTAGGAGCGCGAATGGAGGCTCGTAAAATACAAGGACGAGCATAAGGTAATGGGCGACTGCGCGGCTCCTTATGGTTGCCCAGTGGCGACATATTATATCTCTTTGTTAATGTGCGGGTGTTGTTTTCAATGAACTGATTCGTAAAACAAAAGAAGCAATACCGATGCTACAATGAATGTCCTCTTTTGTTGCGTGATCAATCAAAATCGAGCAGATGAGGAGCAAAAGTAGTTGGACCATCGTGGTGACTTAATTGGGTAAGGGCAGTGCTTATACTCCACTCTGCTGCCCACCAACACCCCACAGTCGCCACTTTTGAAAAAAAAAAAGGTTACCCACGTCAGTAACGTGCTTATATACACGCATACACGTAATAAACGTTCGACGATGGCTTCGAATATCTGGGCAACTTTTACTTTTTCATTTCGGCTATAATTCACATGGAGCCGGTGCTCTCGCGCGCACAAAAATATACACGCGCGCATTCTCACCCACACGCGTGACACGCGCGCGCGTGTTCTCATCAGATAGGCGTCGCGATACGCGCAACATATATACATATATGTATATATATTTGACGCGAGCGAGTCTCGCTTTCAAACTTTCTCGGCTGGCTCTCCGAGTGTGTATATGTGTACAAGAGGGTACGGGTGAGGGAGAGAGAGGCGCGGATAAATGAGAGAAAAGTGCGCGCCGCGCGGCGTTGATTATTGCGTAAGAGAGCCGAAACGAAAGTGCTTCCGACGGGTCCTTTTGGCTGGCAATTGGTGTTTTCGTATCGAGGGTCTTTTTTTTTTTTCTTTCCTTCTTTTGGTTGTTGTCGCTCGTAAAAGTGAAGGAACAAACGCTTGCTTGGTAATCGGCAGTTAATTTTTTCTTATCTTCATTCGCGTGAGTGTATCGTGCGGGCGAATAAATTTTCGGTGAAAGTTGCGGACGACGATTGCCAACTCGAGGCGACTGGGAGAGAAGAAAAAAAAACGCCCCGTTTTCGTTGTGCATAATCGAGAAAAATAACAATCGCGTGGGAAATATATTGGGAGATAAGGTTCAATCATACACGGATGAAGAAGAACAAAACATGCGTCCAGCTTCTTAATAAGGGCCTGGTTATGGTGACGATTTCACTTGATTTTGTCCCAAGGATTCATTGTTTGATACAAAACGATTTGCTGGTAAAAAAAAAAAAAAAACTTTTCAACCAGAAGTTAATCCAAGCAAAGCGATAAATACCCCAAGGTGTACGGAAAAAAACGCCCTTCACGCGTTGTATACATGATCCAGGCGTCGGGCGCGTTTAATAGCTTCCACCGAAAATCAATTAAATAAAACTCGGTGCGTAACTCGAGCGAGGGGAAAAGAAAAAAAAATGGGTTGGAAAGGGGGGGGGGGGGAGCAGCCAGAAAAAGAGCAAAAGCGTTCGGCAGTTACACTTCACTTCCGCAGTCTTACCGTACACGGCTCTTACTACTTACTCACTCGCCAGTCGCCGCCCGCCTTTTTCCTCCCAGTATATGGTATATCGCTCTGGAAATTTAGAGCAGTCCTGGTTTCTTTTTTTCCTTTTTTCCTACGCATGTGTTATGCACACGTAACGCCGCGCACTTTTAATAAACATCGCGGATGTGTATGTATGCGTGTACTTATAAGTACCTAAATGCATTAGATTTAGATCGCAATCGGCGAAAGGATACGTTGATTTACTACAAAAGGAGAGATAACAAGAGGAGAAATTTTTTTTTTTTTTATTGCGCAATCGAGGAATCGAAAGCTCATGTTGTGTGTATTTATGTGTTCACAGTGCCTGCAGTGGCATTTTGGAAAAAGCGTGGAAAATAAGCACACGGTTGTGTGACAGTTTGACGAGCCCAATTTCATGGGGTGTATGATCGAAACGAGGAAGTTTGCGTGGAAAAGCCTGTTATTACCATTAGGGCCCGTTGCATGTACTCTACATTCGAGAAATTGGGCGCGGGGACGAGGAAGTGAATTTTTTTTTTCTTGCGCAACGCCGCGATGTGAATAAATATCGAGAGTAGTGGGCTCCGCGACAATTTCTGTGCAAAGAAAAAACTTTCTCTCTCCGCCGTCCGATTTCTGATTGTTACGCAAGATTATATTTATCCAATACAGGTATATCGGTGGATATACTTACTTACTTGACTTGAAAAATTGAAAAACCAAACACCAGCTCATAGAGCATCGTGACCGGGTCATGTATATACCTCTATCGCGTTATTTTGGGATTTTAAGGATATTGATTGCACTCCGCGCAAACTCGTTTGATGGATTATGCAAAGAGTAGCCCCGAGTGATAAGTACGGAGTGTTACGTGAATATTTCAGCTTTACGGGTTTTCGCGCGATAGCTCGCGTTAATTAAGGATATCGCGTGTATTAAACACCAATGTGCAATTTCTATTTCATCAACGTAACTTACGTGCGATTAACTTTTTTTTTTTTTTTCTTTCTTTTCTGTTTCAGGTAAGACACTTCTTTTTCGGCGTTGCGCAATCATTCGCCGAACGTACGTATACATACAACCCCCCCTGGCCAGCACTATGTAAGTTGCACTCGAATGAGTATATACAAGAGAGTATGGTAAATAAATTTGTTTTCTTTGATTCATACCTCGGTGGAGAGGGGGGGAAAAAAAGAGTTGGTGCGCGCAGTTGATGCGAAATTTTGCAAATCGATGCCGAAGGAAAACGAAGGAAGAAATTCCCCGTGTACATTCGGCGATCGGACGCTTCCTCGTGCGCGTTTTTTCGTTACGCTTTCGCGAGGCTCTCCGCATTACGCGTAATTCGTCTTATTACACCGTCTGGCTTGCGGTTACGATGAGCGCCAGTTTTTTTTTTTTTTTTTTGCTCGCGATGGGAAAGTGAGGCGAAAAATCCTCTAATTGCCTCTCTTTTCCTTCCACTGCCGTTTCCGCGTATACGGCGCTTTTATTCGTTTTACTTCGTGCGCGTGTTGCACCTGCGGGTGTGACTTACCGTGTCATTACATTGTAGAAAATGTAGAAAAAAAAAATAGAGTATTTTAATTGCACGAAACGAAAATTTTATCCAGTCGATCGCACCTGTTGCCATCAAACCTATCGTTCAACTGTTTGCGAAGAAAAAGAAAAGAGATTGAGCAGATGACCACAATCTTGAGTCCCAGAGAGAGAGAGAGAGAGAGAGAGAAAGTGAGTTCCCGCTCGCCACGTAATAACGTGCATTATACCCCAGCCAGCCACGGTACGGTGTCCAGGAAGCCGACTTTTTTCCGTTTTCGCTTTCAAAACCAGCCACCGATGCGGACAGTCTTTCTTCCGTACAGCTGTGCTCTTTCTTCTTCTTCGGCTATACAACAGCAAATATATTATCATTTTCCGATACCACTGGGTCCTCTCGCCAATTGAAGGTGTGATTTTCTAATTGAAGACGACGGCTACCCCCGAAACATTGATTTTCCGGATCATCGGTGAAAGGAAGAAAAAAAAAAAAAATCTCCATAAAGCATATATAAATGTATATGATGGCTTCGAGCAGCAACAAAAGACGGAAACGAGAGGTCGGGAAGCTGCATCCACAGATAGAGATCCGCGTTTTCTCGCGGGAGGCCGAAAAAACCGCGTCGACAGACATCAGAGCGCGAAAGGCCATTAACACCGGCTCTCCTCGAGATCTCCCCCGGGCGGAAAATTGATAACCACTCGTGAGCGCTCGCTCGCGTACATTATGTACAAAGCCCGCGTGTCTGTGTGCATGCATATATATATAATACGCTCGCGCGGTGTAGAAGCGTCGGCGACGGGGGACGACGTCGAAAGAAAAAGATACGGTGGGAGCCCGGAAACCAGCGGCGGCGGCACAGTGCCTTGCACCGGGGGGAAAGTGGCCTCGGCAACTTTCACTGGCGCGCCGGTGAGTATACTTGCATGTGTACCTACTGCACCTCCACAAGAAACTCGACACAGAGTCTATTGGCCCCCCGATGATCCACAGGCAATTCCTTAGAGCTACATACTGATATTGTTTCTTTTTTTTCGTTTGCTCGCTTGTAATTGTACACGATCTTTTGACAAAATGGTAAAAAAAAACAGGGTACGAATGAGGGGGAGGGGGCGTTATTATTGACCGCGAGAGAGAGAGAGTCGGGAAGTAAAGCAATAGATCTCGCACCCTACTTACCCGGGTGGTGCGGAGAGGAGGAAAAGTCTGGCAGCGAGAGCAAAGCGCGCCAACAACAGGCACCGGTGTTGCGTGTGTGCACAACACACGTCAAGAAAAACTCTTTGGCGAACGAAAGTCCCTGAGATGAGAAAAAGCCCGCCGGGTTCGCCTTTGTTTTCGGGGAGGGTCCTGCTGCGCCGCTGAACAAGGTCGACGAACCCCGATTGTTAACAACACATGGGCGCCCTTTCTATTTAGCTGCACGCGCTTATTTTCTAATCCGTTCACCGCTGAGCTCGCGATGTTATTGGTTATATATATATACCGTGTACCGTCACCTCGAAGACAGCTATATATATTATACGTGTATTGAAGCGACGATTTACGTTCTCGGATAAGTTGGTTATCCATCATTTCGAGGGATTGGACGATTTTGCTGAATCGTCGATCAAACCAACAAAGTTGTCTGATAAATCATCTGTATAAAAAGTACGCGACTGTAGCCTGGTCGGTATAAAGAGATATGGGGAGGCATCTATGTAGCACGTGCGGTTCGTAACTCATTCTTGAACTTACCAAAGAAGTTTATGAAAAAGTGCTATATATATATATATATATATCAGTGCTCGTTATAACCACTCCGAGGATCATAAGTGAAGGTATATGTTATGATTACACCCAACGCTGTCCCCTGACAAGCACAACAAGGTCCTTCCAAATTTATAAACAATTTACAAACAAAATTTACAAACTACACAAAAAAGTTCCACGTAGCTCGAGCAAGCATCAATGTGTATATATAGCAGTCAAACTTCCTGCCACCGTTGCGCCGCAGAGCAATGAGGAAAAGACCTGTATTTTTTTTATTTTCGCGACTCCCGCGAATTAGCGCGCAGCGGTTCGTGTTTTTCCGCGAGGAGGTGAGGTCTGCCCGCGGCTTGGCCAAATTACCATCATCGCGTGCGCCCATCGCCGCGCAATGCAGGAAACGTCGGAAAACTTCCTTCTCTATAACGCCGGTGCGCGCTACAGGTACGTCTCTTTTTTCCTCACTTTTCGAGAATCACTTGAAAACTGACTTTTTGCAAAGAAAAAAAAAAAAAAAAAAAAAAAAAAAAAAAAAAACGTTCCCCGCTGGACGTAATTAAAAAAAAAGAGCTTTGCCAAAGCCATTTTAACGAGAGACACCGGCTCTAATCTCGAGCACGCGCGAGCGGCGCAATAACCATTTGGGGAAAAAAAAAGAAGCGCTGCCTCGGGACGCGGAGACATTAATCACGGAGTCGATTACCCGCAAAACTAATTTCGACGTCTGCGGACGAGTGATTTTTCGCACAGCCGATAACTCAAAGAACGAAACAAACCATAGGTGCACGCGGTCTGGTCTCGTTTCGCCTTCGAGTGACGATAAATTAACGACCCGCCGACGGTTGTAAAAAACAAAAAAACAATAAAACGAAATGGATTTTTCCGCGCTTTTGCGCCCGTTTTATCATCTAATCGGCGCCGTAAAGGACATAACTCGAGTTTTGCGGTTTCAGCTCGAGCGTCCATTGTACATGTATATTCCGAGGTGAGGGGACGAAGCTCCTTTCTCCTCTTTTTTTCTTCTCCCTCGACACTAGTATAGGCTCGCGGTACCGCGTTTTGAGATTCAATTACCGGTGGCATTTTGACTATGGATAAACACGTCACGCGTATTTTTCTCACTTTTCACACAAATCGCGTCCGAGTCTCTTTAAGTATTCCTCTTCGGCAGCAGCGAAATTTTTGTCATTCGTTCGCCTCGCTCTCCTCGTACAACATACGTACGTATCGGATAAAGGTACACCCACGCGTAAACTTTCTCCCGGTCGAGCTTTTCTCATTCCACATATTATATTCCGCCCGCATGCATTACAATCTCCTCTGCAGCAAGTATTTAAAACGCGCGGGATGGGCGTGACTGCAATATCATAACAACATATTATTCGAAAGACAAAAAGAGAGAAAGGGAGATCCGATCTCGGAGTCATTTATTTTTGCGATCGGGAGCTTGGATGAAAAATGGCGTGTAGCATCGGTGCGGCTTACGCGTGTACGCAAAGGTGGTACGTACAAGCGAAGAAATAAAATTACCAGGTGTGCCTGTTTTTGAGATCCATACACAGTGCACTGCGCGCATAATTAGCACCTTTTAAAATCTCGATGATTAATTGATCCCCTCCCGTTGCCCCGTGGATTCTCATTACGTTTCGGACACGACTCGAATGAAAATGTATGGCTTTACGGTATCGCCTTGAGTAATGACCTTGTAATTGATACGGGAGGTTTATTTTTTTGGTGTTTTGCGCGCGACATACGTGGTATACATTGGAAAACAAGATTTTTCTCTCACAGATAGGACAAGTATGTACCTATACGCCACATCAAACAAAAAGAATCACATACAGATATCTAAAATTCCACTGAACATTTATATCTGCAATTGTCGCGTTTTCTCAGCACGCGATACGCTTAGCGCATATTTAGGGACGAGGCAGCGCGACAACATGTACATGTATATATATATTTAACAGTTCCGAAGTCAAATGTTGCGCATAAATCAGAATGTGCAAGATCCGTGCGAGTGCGTATGGGGAGCCAGAAATAAGCCGAAAACTAGTCGCAAGAGAGTGTAATACATAGGTACGCCCGGTGTATATGAGGTTGCACGAGGGAATTTCGATTCTATACTTTGTACCTGCGAGCTGCTCTCGGAATTAAAAATAACCATCGGCGGCTGCCACGGGCTCACCTGCACCATCGGGAAATCTCGGTATTTGTTTTGTCATTATTATGCTCCTTTTTCTCAGCGGCACAGTGCGCATGAACAAATGGGAGCGTGTGAATCGAGCAAAAATGGAAATTTTGCTCCAGCATCGGTCAATCGTCCGTCGTTATCGCCCCTTGCGTTACCCGATAATTTAGGTATGTCAATTTGTCGCCGTCCAAAAGGGGCAATTAGCGCGAATTTGATGTCGGAAACGATTTAACTGCACGTACCTGCCAACAAACAGTTTGTTTTGAAAAAAAAACGAAAATCAATTAAAACCGAGTGCCACCGACCTCGTTACTCCCCGAGCTGTGGCCAAGAGGAAAAGGAAAAAAAAAAAAAAAAAGGAAAAGGAAAAGTTACATTGAACTGAAGGCAAGGATTGCTGTGCGTCTCTTTCTCAGATATACATATAATCAATTAAGCGGGTTCCTAAGGTCAGTTGGATGCTTACGTTTCATTTGCATGATTCCCAGGGCGTTTGTGAAATTTTTTTACCGACGCCCCCTATAAAGTACACCTCGGAGATACCAATCGCACGCGGCCGATGATGGTTATATCACACACACGCGCGCGCACTTGTAACTGGGCTATTTATAACTCGCCCGGTAGTTTTTCGCGCGTAATTAAGCCATAAAAACACTTGCCCCGAGTGGAAAATCCAACAGCGATGTGTAAATTTCTCAATTATGCAGGAGTGTTTTTTTCCCCCGCGAGGAACACTTGCTTTTCTCACGACGCGACCGTATACTGCGACGTGGTTGAAAAATTTTCTGGATTTTCTTGCGAAACGCGAGTGCGAAAAAATTACGCTTATCCCCTGGAATTCCTACACTTACGCCGACCTCTCGCGAGACTCTCCCCCTACGGGTAATCTATACGCGTAAAGTAATTGGGAAAACCTCTTGGTAACCCACGTATATTGTAAAATTAAATCCATGCTTGAGTTTTATTAAGTTGCGTTATGACACCTTTTGGCTTCGAACATAATTAGTTCCTAAGTATATTACATCTTATTGTCTGTCTGATGGGAATTTCGGTATAAAAAAAAGGGAGTTTTTTCGCTTTGTGCGAATTGAAGAGCTGCTTGTACTTTGTTGTTCACATACGCAAGTAAAATAGTGAGCATAGTTAAAGGTACAAGTGTATCAGAAACACCTATTCGCGTGTAGGTGCTTGAAAAGTGAAATTCGGCATACACTATACGTCCAACCATACGGAAGGTAAATACATGTATATGCGAGATAGCTCTCCTTTTCATTATCATTCGTTACGTAGCTGTGGGCACACCAGGGCTGATCTCTCGCCACTGATATACCCACACGTACGTATACCTATACACGGAGAGAGAAGCTTATCGATTTTTACGAGGCTTTGTTTATTTATTCGTTTGTTTGTTTGCTCCTTTCTCCCCCCCCCCTTAAATTCGAGCTCCCTGCCCCCAAGGTACGAGAGTAGAAATCGCCCGTACATCATTATTATTGTGGATAGATCGGTATTATTATACATTATTTCAGGGAGAGATAAGCGAGTGAATTATATTTGCTCGCGGTGCAACTTGCCGGACGAGCACGTCCGCGCTCCGGAGCTGAAAACTCATTACACGCCAAACGGAAAGGGGAGATTCAGCATTGGCGCGTGAAAATACGAATCCTCGTGGCATGAAATAAAAACAGCGGGACAGGAGGGTGAAGGGGGTTACTTGATCAACGATTGCAAATTAAACGATAAAGTGCGGCTGAATGCGTGTCCGATTTGACTCTGATGTGCGCATCTTATTATCATACACGATTACATTATATGTATATTCATGCGTACACTTACACATGTACCGCATTTATATAATAACTGTGCGCGCGCGCGTGTGTGTAGTATCGAAGCTGCGAAATGTATCCTCCGGTTTTTTTTTGTTGTTGTTTTTTTTTTTATGAATAAACGAGCTAATGTTTAATGAGCCATTGTGGGACGCGAGGAGAGGAATTCTAAAATCCCTCGATCGACGTGTATGTATATGTATACATATATATATATATGCATTGAGGTGCGTGTCGTCAATTTAATCGCCTCTTTCTGTCATCTCACTTCCAAATGAGAGTTCGTTATGGGCATTTATACATGCATACAACTACGCGTGAGATGATCTCTTGGACAGATCGGACGACGCAATGTTTATTTTTACGACCACCGCTGCTTGATTTACCATCTATTTTTAACACGATCAATAACAATAATAACAGTCAATCGGTTTCGAGGTGCAATAGTTAATAGAAATCGATAAATCATCTTTACTTTGCACGAAATGGGATACTCACCTATACTAGTGCTCCCCGAATGGGCGAACGCATTAGAAAATAACAGACAGCTCCAGCAAGGGAGTGCAAATTAATTCGCTATGTTCCCACCGTAGTCGACAATTGGATGAAAAAAAAAGAAAAAATTCCTCTCGAACAATCGGTGCTATCGACCGACAAATTCGTTCGTATCGGAGAACCCGCGGTAAGGACGCCCAAGCTACTGGCTCTCTCTCTGCTACGGTATGCGCGAGATTTATCTTCTCCCTCGTTTTTACCGGGGAAAATAATTTATACGGACGCTCCGAGCTAACAGCAGCGTGATTAAAGACACGTTACGTACACACATGGAGAAGAAGAGTCGCGCGAGTCTCGATTTTCCAAGCGTGATAAATCCCGGCCGATTATTAATTGTGATATGTTTGTGGAATAACGAATGAGCCCCGTGCACATCCATACGGGGATATTATTGCCCGCGGAGGCTTCGACGCTATCATATTATTACGTGGTTGAGACGCGCGTGACGAATTTCATCAAACCCGCGTGAAATCACTCAATTAGCCATTCAAAGTAATTTATCGGGATAACTGTGTATACATGATTCACGGTGCATCCACAGAGGTAGATATACCGTTTGAGCGTCCCATGCTTGGGAATAGTATGCATCCAACACCCCTTGTAACGTGTGTACGAAAAGAAAAAAAAAAAAAAAAAATCTTCCGTACACGTTGTGGCTGCAAGGACGTGCATGGCCTTACTTTGCGCGGCTTCCCTTCGCGGGGTTGTACACACGAATGTGGTAAACCGCGTCCGCGACGACAGTCTTCTTTCGTGCGCTCTATAACATAAATATTATATACACAGTGCAAAGTGGGCACACCTCTGTATACGTGTATTAAAGCAGTTGGTGCTTCATTGGCCAGCAAACTGATTGTCGCTCTAACAAGCGTCAGTCTCCCCATTTCACTCTCCGTTTTATAACTCGTCGTTAAAGGTTGATTAACTAACTCCGTGTACCGGAGCGATGGCACAACTTTTAATGAATAAATAAACAATCGTCCCGCAGTGTGCGTATGTGACGCGGTAAAACCAACGTAACATTCAATTTGTCCCGAGACTGAACACTCAATTGAAAAGAAAAAAAATAAAACTACCGCTTGTATAGTTATTCGCAGGCATTTGGCGTTCGTTAATTTTCATGAGAAGCGAGAAAATAAATAATAAGTGTACTGCGTGTACATACACGACGACGACCGCATTAGGTCACGTGCGCGAGCCGAGCGGAGGTGACGATGAATTTATATAGATGGGCACCTAATATGCATACGAAAACTACACTTAGCGGAGCGCAGTTTTTTTTTTTCTCTCATTTTTCTTTTCTCAAACGAGTCGGTGGTTACGCGCGCGGGTGATTTATGCGGCCACTAATCGCGGCAGATGATGATGATGGTTTTTTTTTTGTTTCGCACGCAAATATTAATATTTCTCGTACGACTCGAAACTGAATAATAATAATAATAATAATGTATACTCGACAATGTCGCGGTTGTGAAAAAAAATTGCGCAAATATACTTGGTGCGGCAATTAAAATCGAGATGATGTTGAGCGATGCGCGAGTTAATTTTTTTCCACCCCGTAATTGCGCGCGTCATATTTTTTCGAAATACCATCAGCGCGATCCGTGACGAAAAAAAAAAAAAAAAAAAGGATAATAGGGACGGATGTACAGGCCCGTGGGCTCGCTAATCGCCACTTGTGGCCGATGCACATCACACGCTCCCGTATATCAACAAATCCGCTTCGGTTTGCGCCATTGCGACGAGCGAACGACATTGAACGAACGTGCATGTATATAATTATATATATATACCCGCGAGAGATCTAATACACACGCATCACCTACTCCCGTATTATATTCTCTGCAGCGCTGTATTACGAGCCGAGGGCTCTTTCACCCACGTGTATTTATATATATATGATCGGTGATCTCGTTGAACCGCGACTTGTCCTCCGTTCGGTGTTGAATTGCAATGTACAGAGAGGGAGGGATGCATACCTATGCAAGTTTACACGGGACGAAAGTGAATCTCTCGCGGCATTGGTGAGAAAATACTGTACGCACGCGGCCCCCCCGGAAACTCGATACCTCGCTCAGATGCTGTGTCGTGTTGTTGCACATACATGTATAGTGTATGGAAAAATCAACTCTGACGCGCAGGTGTACGCGTCCATCGAGAAATCATATGTAGATTTCGCCTTTCTCTGGGAATCCCCCGGAATAGTTGTGAGTTGAAATGGAAAAGTTATATCACCCGGTAGTATCTCCCCCCCCCACCACGCAAGCCATGCGACTTTCTTACGAGACTGTGGTTTTGAAAAATTTTGCACCCCCCTATACGAGGGTTATGATGTAAGTGCTCTGCAAAGATTTTATGAACGGCGTTTCGTCATCCTTGCGCCTCGCGGGTGCAGTTGCTTCACGTGGAATTATATGGAGCTCGCCGGCGATGGTGCCAAGATACAGCCACACGTGTGGTTTGCGCTCATTGATTTTTAATTTTACGACGGAGGTGAGGGAAATTCATTTGACTCGTTTCAATGAAGAACTCGGATACCGTGAAGTTTCTTTTTTCTTTTTTTTTTTTTTTTTTTTTAAATTAAACACATCTCTGATACAACGACGAATTTATGCGTATATTACAACCCGAGACGAGATAATCGCTTCGAGCGGTCGGCGCAAGTGATATACGCGCGATTACTACCTCTCATTGCAAGTGATTCTCCGTTTGAATTACCATCGCGATCGTAATTATTAATATTATCGGTATGTAACGCGTGCATTGATGTATGATAATGTATATACCTGCACGCGCCTAAATGACAAAACTGTATACACAAAAAACAAAACAAAAAAATTCCAAAACAGGTTGACCAAAATTACCATTTTTAATGAAAAAAGGGATTTCCAGCTCTCGAAAATAATATACCAGCTTTCTAAAACGAAAGTGTGACGCGTGCACCATATTATGGATTAAATTAAATATTCATCACACGATCGGTAGTCGTCGTCGTTGTTGCGTTAATCCTTGAAAACCAATCGGCGACTCGTTAAATAGATAAATCGTAGCACCTGGTGAGTATATATATATATATGCGCGATCTCGAAGGCACACCCGATCCCCCTTTCTTTATTTTTCTCCGTCGATCGAAACTAAAAGAAACACAACACTTCCGCGTCGTAGCTTTCCTGCGAGCAAAAAAAAAAAAACCCCTTGTATCCACCTACTATGGTCTTGTGGAAAAAAAAAACAAAAAAAAAAAAACAGTGGATACAGTACAATGTACAGCTCGGTCTCCGTATGAAATGTATCACATTTTCGTGTTTTCTCGAAAATAGACGCGCCTCCGGGAATGTAACACATAGCGATTCCATTTGTGTTTGGCGATCGTTTCCTCCGGCCTTGAAATCATATACGCAGCCGGTGCCGGTTCTCGGTCCGTCTGCTGATACTATTTTAAAACGCGCTTGCGCGCACGCGCTTATATTGCAAGTCGTCGCGAACAGCGCCTTGAGAGAGGAAAACTTGCACCACCACCGCCACCGATCTCGCTTCCTCCTTTCGATCATACACGTTATCAGAGCCGATATGCTTCACGCGCGTCTATAATATTTTGTGAGTGTATACCTGTTGGTAGTACAGATCAAGTGGTGTATTTAAGCAACTGTACAGCCCTGAATTTTCAAATAAACTGATCACTTGTGCGAGTGAAGGAAAAGAAGTACTAAAAGAAACATGTACAGAAGCAGCAGAGGATCCCTCTGAGTCATCGCAATTCACGTGGCACCGTGCGCTTCGTGTCTATATACAAACGCCTTCCCTCGCGATGCTCCAGCTGGATATACCGTTGCAGCGGCACTTACGTAAGTCCGACTGGGGAATCCACCGGCACCACTGCCCGCTTTTATCGCCGGCTTCCGTGCGTTTGTACCATTAGGTATTTTGCCACATGTATATAGGTTATATTAAATGTGAGGCTGCATGCATTTTTTTTTTTTTTCTTCATATTTTTATAAATAAAACATCGAAAAATAGAAAGGCGCTCTCGTAGAGACCGCGCGGCTGACCGCAACTCGGGCAGCATCCACTGATTTCCAAAATTCCCGGTCGCTCCTTCGCTTGTCTCGATTTTAAAAATACCAGAGCCCAACTCGCAAGCTCGGAATACCTATACGAACTCGTGTATACGAAAACGAAAGCTCGAGCCGAGCGCCGTTATGCACCAGCGGAGAGGAAAAAGCACCCACAGTGTACAACAATAACGCTCGGGAAAGACGAAGTGGCGAAAAAATGGAGCGGATGTTCGATCATGAGAGAGAGGGAGAGGGAGGGAGTGTGCAAAGCTATATACATATTATGTACGCGCGCATTGTGTCGCGCGCGCGAGGCGTGTGCACGCAAGCAGCGGCACCAAGTAATGGGTATTACAAAGAGACAGCAGTCGCGCTGGCTAAACATCTAAACAAGCGCGGCCGGCCGTACCTATGTATATTGTATATATAGGTGTATATACGTATATATATTATTCATACCACTGTACACCAACCAACACAACAACAACCGCCCCGGCCATTGTAATTTAGTTCAAGGCCGCGAGATCCTCCCGCGCCTCCTCCTACTTATGTTGCTCCCTCTCCGTGTGTGTGTGTGTTGTCTACCTATAATATATATATATATACCTACACGCAACAACTCCTCTTCAGCAACATCGGTATTCGTTTATTATTGTCTTCGAGCGTGTGTGTTGCTAATACCGTGTAGAGCTTTGCCTTCCTATTCTCTTTTTTTTTAATGGTCGCGAATCTGTTCCTCTCATTGGGTCGTTGGCTTTGTTTTCGGCGCAGGTACACACTGGCATTTTGTTCATATCTAGGGCAATGCGTTTTTATACATGGACAATATTACATGGATATAGTGGTCATCAAAATGATAGAAATAGGGAAACAACATACGATGGCTCGCCAATACCTACCTCTCCGTTGGAGGACTAAAAATAGCCGCAATGTAACGCGCCCGTGTGACATCAATTGGTGGTAACGAAAAAGAAGAAAGAGCCGTCGCGTGTCCCACGCCTATATACATCACGAGTCGCGCGTCTCGGGCGTCCACGCGGCATGTCAAGAAAAGCGCAATGCATAAAATAATAGTATATACCAAGGCTGCTCCCATAGACGAACAGAGTCGCCTATGCATCGTAATAATAGTAAGTAAGTGCATGGGTGTGCTTTTTTGAACGTGAGAAAAGAAAGATTAGTTCACCGCGAGTATACCTACAAGTACGGAAAAGGGAGGGAGTCGCGTGTAATAATCTCCGATGGTGAGTCACTTTCATTAGACATACGCTAATGTCCATACGGTACTTGCCGCACGCACGGTATTTATAGGCGGAATCGCGCGGCACTGGACGCAACGTCCTTCCCGCCTTCCATAGATTTTTTTTTCTTCTCAAGCCATTTATTACGCACGCCATTTTTTTTTTTTTTTCTTCTCCTGTTCTCTTTTACGCGAGTTTTCTCACACATTTGCAAGTATACCTGTAGGGCTATTTCACTTGACAAAAGATGAACGCATCATCATCATCAAGACTCGTATAAGTGGGTGTTGTATACGGGACTCTTTTGTGGAATCGTTGATTTTCCGATGGAGTCAACAAATGGGGTGTACCATACACGTGTGATTTTTCTCTCACTATTCTCGCGTTAGAACCAAGACCCATCGGCCTTGACTCGAGCTGAATTAATATTAATTTTCGCCGGCGCGTGCCGCCGCCGGTGATTTTCATTGCCGCCGACCGTACCTTGATGCTAATTTGTACGTAGCAGTCGGTATGTACAACGTACACATTTACGCGGCGTTAGGGCATTTTAGACTCAATATACTGGTATAAAATTCATAAAATACAGTTGCCGTAATACATGTAAATAGATCAGGGGGAGGAGGAGGGTGGAAGGGGGGAGCGATGACAAATAGCGTGTCCCGCAATCTGATCAACTGTTAACAAATTGCTCAGGGTAGCAGTGTTTACGAAGCTGGCAGTGATCGTATAAATATATAGTCGAACGGCGAAAAAAAAAAAAAAAAAAAAAATTTAGATCGATTGATCGGGCGTTCATTAATACCAGTCGATCGTTCAAGGGACGATCGCGTGTCCCTTGTATATATAGCCTTGGGAGTCTGTCGAAGCGGTGTGTCGGTGGAACATCCGAGGAATGCCGACGTAGCCGGTCCAGAAGGGAGAAAGGGAGAGGCGTATTCTCTTGTTGGAGCCTCTTCTGCGATGCTGTACGTTATATGGGCAATCTCGTTTTTACCGTTACCCGCTTCGGCGAGGAAGAAAAAAAAAAAAAAATTCTCGCCGCTCTTTGTCAATTCGCTTCGGACGTTTTTTTTCTCTTTCTCTGGCTGTACGCGTGTGGCGTTTCAAGGCCCCCCGAGACCGGTGGTCGCGCTCGGCTGCTCATAGTCGCGAAAACTAGAAAAATCGGCATTCCGTCGATTGTTTTCTCGACGCTGCAGGTGCGAGTGGTGCAATGGGAACCTTGACTTTGGAGGCAAGTGATTCACGATCAAGAGCAGCCTCGAGGACGCTCTCTCTCTCGTGTCTTTTTTTGCCTCGATTGCACAAGCGCTCGAAAATCGGCATTGTCGGCTTTGTGCGCCAGCTATCGGTACGGCCCCTACTTTTTTTTATCATTATCGTTATTCATACACGACAATTGCAGCGCGGATTATCATAAAAAATACCGCGGTTTGCGCAAGATCATGGTGCTCCTATACACATAACCTTTTTTTTGACGCTCGCGCGGTTTTTATCGTCGTTCCCTGAAGTGGATTTCATTCTAATCTCGGAAAAATCAGCACCGCGTGACATTTTTCTCTCTCGCGCACGGCTGCAAATGATGAAAAAAAAAAAAAAGAAAAAAAAAGGCGTCGGTGCTGTTGCACCAACCCTCCTTTCCCTCTTCGAGGATCGTTTTAATGAGTCACGCGATTAGAATTTAATACTTTCAAGTGGGATTTTTATCACAAAAAGTACCGCAGACGCGCGTATCGAGAGGAAGGGGGGGGGAAAAAGGAGGAGGAGGAGGATCATTAGATAAAATGACAAAACAAGAGGCCGCGCTTTCCAGCAGCCGCAGTCCATGCAATGAAATCACGCTCGCGCCGATTTTTCAAAATTACTTTGGCCGTGCATGCAAACTTCCATCGCGCTTCAAAGACACATACTTACACAAAAGCGAGCGAGGATACGAAAATTGCGCTACAGCGTTGATCTATACGATGCACAAGAGAACGGACGACGATCGCGGAATAATCCTCTAACGATCGTCGTCATTATACGTCTCTAGAACGTGGTATCGGAAAACCGCGCACGCACGCGTTTTTACATGTGGAATAAACATAGGCAATTATTTATTATTGTTTGATATCGCAAAAGGGAGCAAAAAAAAAAAAAAAAAAAAAAACAGATACGGGGAAAAAAGATAATTTGCGAGAGGAAGTTGTAAATGATTTCAGCCATAAAACGATCGTTACGGGGTCGGTGTGGGTTGCAAAACGGCTCTTCTTTTGGTGTTGGCGGATTTATGCAAATCGTACACGGGCTACTGTCGAATTTTCAGTACCGATCGAAAGCGCCTCGTCTAGTGTACATATATGTGTCCAACGGCGCGCAACGTCTCGCTGCTCGGGAGATAAACAAAAGAACGAACGGCCGACGCGGTGTAACAGAAGAAGCCAACCTCACCCAGAGTCCATATAGGTATATACCGTGTAGGCACGTGTAGCGCAACTATGTAGCCTTGACAATCGATCTACCGATCGGAGGAGAAAAAGAATCGAAGAAGAATAAGTATATGTATACCCACCTGCGCGCCGTTTGCGTGTATAATTCAACGCCTGTAGAGCCGAGAGAGAGAGAGATATGTCGTGCAGAAACGAGAGCTCCAGCTTCCTAGTTCCCATCGTAAAGGGAATATACACACGCAGAAACCTTCGCAGAATCGGTAGATTCGCGCTCTTCCGAGAACAGAGATGTTTGTCCGTTTTGGAGCTATAGTTTCTTTCGTGCGTACCAAAAACGCACGGGTTTCCACACATTTGGATCGCCATGTGGAATTTAGGGAATTTCTTAATCTCCAGAGAGAAAAACCGCGGTTACCGATTTTACTGAGACTGAGGAATTTTCTTAAAGTAGCCCGATCATTCATTGGGGAATAAATACCACGTCTACGCTGCTACGTTGGACTTCGAATATACCCTCCACCATATATATATATACAAAAGCAGACCACGGGGCAGGATTGATTGGAGGTCAGAGCCGCATATACCTCCAAATTACCGATCTACCTTTGGCTTTTCGTACATAAAGAGCCGACCGCTCGACGGCTTCTTCCTCTTTGACCTTGTCGCGTGGGCCTCCCCCCCCACCCCCCCCCCTGTGCCTCCGTATACCTTATTCCGCTTTTGGGGCTATTATTCGGTATCTCTCTGTGTTCTTTTTTTTCTCCTTTGTAATTTCGATTTCTTTTATTTTCTCGACAATGTTATTAATTACGACAAAGAGGTTCCGAGTGACCGTGAGACTATCATCACCATCCATCAACTTTTCGGGTTTTCGCGCGTAGCGACGTATCCTTAGTCAACTTGTGCAATGGTACACATGGTATTTGATAAACGTGTGGTTTGCGCTGGAAAAATATTATCTTCACACTCCCGCACGTGAGATATTATACCTACATTAAAAATATTTCTAGACTCATTGGATACTTGAAAAAAAAAAAAATGGGCAATCGAGTGCAACGGCCTTGTTGTATTATACATGCACCGAGCGAATGATTACGGCGCTGTATCATCTTTAATATGTACACATTTGTCATTTTTTGATCTCATTGTATGGTAAACAAGCAAATGAATAAAAAAAAAACGATTTTTTTTTCTCAACCTGTGTTTTGCGTGTGTTGCAGGGAAACAAGGAAAAGATGGCCCGGACGAGAAAAAGGACGCGGACGGCGAGCTGTGGGGCAACGTCGAGGCCCAGGCCGCTTTTCTCGGGCCCAATCTCTGGGAAAAGACATTGCCCTACGATGCCGACCTGAAGGTATTGAACCATGTATGTACACAGACGCGAGACGGTAAGCCTCGAAAGAGACGCTTGCAGAGGATGTTCTTTTCTTTTCTTTTTTTTGTAATTTGATTTTTTTTTTTTTTTAACCCTTTTTTTCCTTATTGTGTCTCTCCTACTGCTGATGCTGACGTTCTTATGTGCAAAGTAACCGGTATTCGTTTTTTTTTTCCGTGTGATATTTCACGCAATTTTTTCACTTTTTTTTTATCTCTTTTGTCTCGTTGTACACTGTATATTATACCTTAGCAGTGATTGTGTGTTTATCCGTATGTGCCAATGCAAAAGGTTCAGGTGAAATTACCTATCGAATGAAACAGTTTTTACGTTTTAACGGTGATTCGACACTTTTTTTTTTTTTTTTTTTTCGTCCGCAATTGAAAAACAAGTTGGCGTTGAGAAATTAAAACTCATATTTACGGTACTTTAATTCCAAGCGGTTAGAAAGTTGTTAACAGAAATTGAGGAAAAGTTAAACCGTATACGCATAATCATTAGAGCCGCGAGTAACATTGGTTGGCTCGCGAATCTGGATTATTTTATAAATCGAGCGATTTTGTGTATTTATTGACGACGATTAAGTCGAATAATTGAGCATACAGATTATCAATAATACCCAAATGTATACCTACCGCTTGAAAGTCTATTTTACGTTGTACACTTAATTACCGAATCACAAGTATAGATTAGAGTGAGAAATCACTGTATTTGCGAGAAAGAGCCTTTTGTTAGCGCACAGATTAATTTTTTTTTATCGGATCGAGTTGTTTGCACTTTGAATTTTCATACCAGTAAAAGTTTTACGTTTCGACTTGAGTTTTGCGTTTGTGTGTTTTACTTTGGAACTAAGTATATATTATTATTATTATTATTATTAATATTATTATTATTATTATTGTAAGGATGGACAACGTGTCATTACTTATATGCATGATGTTATCACTAGTCTTATAAACCCGTACTTCACAGAAAAAACCATACTTATAGTAACACAGAGTTTGAATTTTTTTTTTTCTTCTTTCTCTTGTGGTTTTCTTTTGGCATGATATTGAATTTTATTTATCAACCAAAAATGAATTTAAATTTAAAAAAAATGTGTATATATATATATATATATATATGTATATATA
>NW_019382712.1:2703775-2774216 GCF_000648655.2 Copidosoma floridanum
CACACACACACACACACACACACACACACACACACACACACACACACACACACATCGATCAATCATATTACAGGAGCAACAAACAAAAAAATATAAGCATTAAAAAAAAAAGACTCCGTGCTCGTACTTACAGCTCAAAGACAGAACACGGAGTCCATAACGAGTGCAACGACCTGCGGACTTTCTGTTGAAACGCGTTCGCAAAGTGCAATTCACTCTGCCTCGATTTCATAGATTCATCCAATAAAACAAAAACACGGAGAAATCATTAAAATTCCTTCATCCCCCTCCCCCCACCTTCCTCGTCTCATATTGATACAAGCTCACGAAAAATGAACAAAAAAAAAAAAAAAAAAAAAAAAATCAATCCTGTGCGCAATGCCTCGCGTCACTCTGTAAGCTCATCGCATGAATTTCCCAGCCCATTGAAAATCCTCCGATCGCGTCCAAAAAAGCGCCTCAACATCCAAAGACAAACGAAAGGGGAAAACCTCTGCACTCTTTTGTGCACACTACGTTATAGGTACATACTTACAGCTTAAAAGACGGGATCAAGCAAAACGTATAGTCGCGCGGAGCGCGAATCGGTTGGGGGGAGGGTTAGACACACTCTCCGGTCACTTTCTCCGGCGCGCCGTCATGCTCCCCGCACTCCGCGAGTACAACGAGGAAGTTCGCGGAAGGTTTTTCCCCCCTCCTCCTCCTCATCTGGCAAAACTCGACGGCGCCCCTTTTTCTTCCTCGGTCTCTCTTCGTCTGGCATACACACGCTGCTATACGTGTACCAATATAGATATACAGGTACTCGCGAAGGAGAGAGTGGGAGCGAGGAAAAGGGAGAGGCGAGCGTGACGCGTAAATCTGGCGATAATCTGGCCTGCCACCTTTCCCTCTTTCTCTCTCTCTCTCTCTCTCTACTCCTGTACTGCCGCGGCCGTCGACTTTCTCCTATATGTACCCGCGGGCGCACACAACAGGAGGTACTTGTATATATACGCGCTCGGAAATCTTTTTTGACGCTGCTGCAGCGCACGTCGGAGATGGCAAAAACAGAAGAAGCTCGTACTTTGTTTTGGTTTTACTCGCTGCTCGTGTCTAGCTCGGAGCTCCTCCACCAAGAACGTGTTGGTGACATGCTATATACTTGCTCCGTTGGACTCGGCATGACGAGAGTATACAAAAAACGATTGACTCGCGAAAAAACCGTCGATTCCTTGCAAAGCTTTTTTATCAAGAAAATCCGGGAAAAAGACAATGCGCGCCTCTTTTTGTCGCGACACACGTAATTGAGCAGAAGAAGAAACAACAGATGCGGTTCTCAGTTTTCCTCTCTCTGATGATTGACAAGAAGAAGCCAAGGGGGAGGGGGCAAACTTCCTACGCGACCTTGACTTTTTCTAGCTAGGAATGCGTGGTGCCTTTTTTTCTTGTCTCCGCCGATTACACGCGCCTCTGATGATATAATGAATAGTTCGTACCTACATACCCGGGTGTTTTTCGTTGTTTCTACGCGCGGCCAATCGAATGGCCCCGAAGGACGATCATTCGTTTGCACTTGTACGATACCGATCATATAGAAAACGATTGCTAGTCATCGAGATACACGGACCCTAGTGTACAGTAAAATATCTAATTTGCGCGATTACTATACTCGTTTTGGAGGAGCGTGAAGAAAAAAAAAGAATAGATTCTCCATCCTGTGTATATGCTCGTCTCGAACGAGCAACGGAAGAGCCGATATATAGATATATAGGTACGTGTACACGTTGGCGGAAACTATATGCTCGTATCGTCCTTCCACCGCCTGACTTTTCGAAAAATCCCCACGTGCGCATGTATATGTACGCGCTTTTCACGTGAGCGAGGCAAATTGCCGGCAATTAAAAGCCGAGCTGGGCATTTTCTTTTTCTCCTCCTCCCTGCCTGCCCGCCCGGATCTCGTATACTTACACATGTACACGCGCGTGTATAATTTCAAGCAGCACATCCTCGCCTATATATCTGAAAGCCTTAACCCAATAACGCTGTACGCGGCGTCGCCGATCATGAGAATAAGTAATTTTCCAGCTCCGGCAATAACGATCGACTCTGTGTGTACTATCGCGAGTGTTTTATCGCGTGATGTGCCGCGCAACAACGATTTTTCGAGCGACTTGCGCCTGTCTTGCCGCGTTTGCGTTTCTCGTGCCATTCTCATGCTGTTGTATATAATGTACGTGCAGAAGGTACAGTTGTTACCGATCTCGGATCGTTATGCGCGTTTATTACCCTAGTTGCGCTGAATCGAATGAAATAAAGTACCCAAATGTATAGTTTTCGCGAAGGTAACGAAGGGACAGAAAAATCGTTAAAAAACGATAAATTTAGCCTCACACACACACACACACACACACACACACATATGAAAAACACACGACCAGCAGCCCCTCCCAATGTATACGAAGCAGGCCATGATTGAACGAGCACGCACGTTGCGCCTTTGTTTTTCTCTGTTCTCTGTCACCCCGGCTAATGTGAACGACAACAGTACGTAGACCTGGACGAGTTCCTGTCGGAGAACGGCATCCCGGTGGACGGGGTGGCCGGTGGCGGCGGTGGCGGTCAGGGCGCGATGCCGGTCTCGGGCGGCCAACTGCACAAAATCGGCAACGGCGACGGAACGAACGGCGGAGGCCCGGGCAATGGACACCAAGGACCCGCGGGTAGCTTGCACCTCGAGCCCGTCACCAAGCGCGAGCGCTCGCTCTCGCCCAGCGATTGCTGCTCGCCCGACACCCTCAATCCACCCTCGCCCGCTGACTCGAGTGAGTTGCTTTTTTTTTTTTTTTTTTTTTTCACGACTCTCTTTTGGGTCAACCGCGATTGACATCCGAGTTATCTGTGTACCTCTTTTGCGGCCAGACCGGTGATACGGGGACTTTTATTTACGAGCCCACGCGTCGCGATTCCAGTTATCTACAAAAGGATAAACGTCTCGCTCGGGTTGACTTGTTCTCACATACTCTCTCGTGTTAGCAGCAGGGGGACTTGGTTGCCTTGGTTTTCAAAAAAATAGCCCTCACGCGACGGATGCATCGAAAATAATGTGATTTCTACATGAATAAGTATACTAGTAGAAAAAGACGAGATTGGTAAGACGAAGGCATCAGCCGGAGAGCGACTTTGTTTTATCGAGCCGTGAAAAACATGACGAGGGTTAACTCATCGAAACTCGGTCAAGCTCGAAAGTTTGCGGCTTATCGGGGAGCGTTCGCCCGAGACGGCAGATACAGCGTGTTTATCGTCTCGGAGCGCGACGAAATTTTCAAAGTGTGTACTTATCGGCCCAAGAATCTGTGTAATTATCTAAGCTTACGAAATAAGGGGCGATGGGGCAACACGTGTGAGAACGAGTTGGAGATAAGGGCATTGGGTTTACTGCTCGTTGCCGTGCACGTATATACAGTGTGTATAAATGGCTTGTCTCTTGTAGCGCTCTCGATGGCCTCATCCGGGCGGGACTTTGACCCCCGGACCCGGGCCTTTTCCGACGAGGAGCTCAAGCCCCAGCCCATGATCAAGAAGTCCAGGAAGCAGGTGAGCATGACACCCCCTCCTCCTCCTCCTCCTCCTCCTCCTCCCTCGTACACTTTTTGCCTCCCCCTTTTCCGTATCACCTCGCGTATGCGCATCTATTTCATCTTTACTCTCTCGTTCGCTTCAAAACCACACATGTGCATTCTGTGTGCTTGAAACGCAGTTTTGGCTTTTTTAATTTTCACTCTTTGGCATTTATAAACTCTATTATTGTATAAACCATATATTACCACATGATGCATATTTGAGATATTATTTAGATAAATACAATACGTATAATATATCACTGCTGAACGAAGACTATAATCGCAAACACAACGCGAGACGAAATTCATCGCGATGACTATCGATTATTATTAATTTTCGCGCTTAAGCGTAACCAATTAACCGCGCCTCATATAGTACTAACAATTCCAAAATCGTGGTGGAGGGGAAAATGCTATGTATACATATATATGTAACTGTGTAACGAGAACAACAACATCGGTCGGCGAACGCCAGGTATAAACGAGAAAATTAAAGAAAAAGGATTTGCCGTTGCAGTTCGTTCCCGACGACCTGAAGGACGACAAATACTGGGCGCGTCGCAGAAAGAACAACATGGCGGCCAAGCGGTCCAGGGATGCGCGCCGCATGAAGGAAAACCAGATAGCCCTGCGTGCCGGTTTCCTCGAGAAAGAGGTAATTTACGCTCATACCTCTCGCTCGAAATGGACCCTTGGGTGCAACGGTATATAACTTTTCCCTTCCCCTATTTTTTTTTCGCAGAACATGGGCCTTCGACAAGAGTTGGATCGGTTAAAGAACGAAAACATGCTGCTGCGCGACAAACTGAGCAAGTACACGGACGTGTAACCGGCCGGTCTCTCTTATTCTCCTCCTTCTTCTTCTTCTTCTTCTTGTTCTTCTTCTCCAAACAACATCAACGACGACTACAACAATGGAAGCCGCGTACAGTAGCAGCCGACAACAACAACCCCATTTCCCGAGCACCTTTACGCGTGTGATCAATTTACACGTTAATAAGAATGAAACATGCACACGTGCATATCGTACCTCCCCTTGAGTTTTTTTTTTATATATATATATAAAGGCAGGATAGAAAAATTAAAACGAATCGAGCTAATGAGTGGGCTACCAACATGTATATCGCATTTAGGGGGCTTGCGTCGATATTGCACTGTGGAGCTATGTTGTTACCACTGCGTACACCATTGGTTTTCCTCTTCCTAGGTTTTTTTTTTTTTTCTCTCGTTACTTACCGCTATACACAATGAAGAATATTATGCTCTCGTCGTGATTTTTACCCAAGCGCGTTTACGTTACTTTACAATGTATATCCCTCTCGTCCCGTCCTCTTTTTTTTGCTACCGAGTACTCTGCGGAATTTTAGTTTTTTTTTTTTTTTTTTTCAACCCGAAAACTTTCGTAGAGCGCGATGTTTGTTTGTATCCCTTTGTATATTAACGTGGAACGACGAAGGTTTCGAAAAACAGAGGAAAGTGATGATGTAATCAAATGTTACCATGCACTTTGAAAAAAAAAAATGTGTTTTTTTTTTTTTTTTTTTTGCAAAATATAGATCACGCTGAACTTGAAATCGCTCGAACAAGAGTATGTTGACGATTTTATACGATAACAATGTTTCGTCCAAGTTTTGTTGTATACATACTACCGGAGTGAAAAATCAGACAGTCTTTGTTTTGCAAGCGTTCAATGCTCACAGTTAGAAGTAACACTTTTTTTCAGATTTTTTATCGCTAGTTTGATAATCATCAATTTTTCCTTCTTTATTTTTTTTTATTAGACTAATTTTTAATTATTTTTATGTAAGGAAGCGCTTTTTTAATCTCTTCAATATTTGCACAATGATAGAGGTAAATTTTCTTCTTTTTTTTTTTTTTCATAGTATACGTAAGTGTAAGTGATTTTGATATATATTACTATTATTTTTTTTTTTTATTATTGTTATTCGATTTCAGATTTTATTGTGCAATGATAATTTATTTTCAACTGTTAACTTTTTTATTTTTTGATTAAAAAAAAAAAAAAAAAAATTCTAGACGAGTGAATTTTCACTCCGCGCATGATGATGAAAAAAATCACGAGAAACTTATCTTTGACCCTTCATATCTCATGCGATTGAGAATAAAATAACGGCTACTATCTCGCGTCATTTTTACGCCTAGATGCACTTTTCTATCTTTTTTCTTCTTCATAGTTTTTTCTTTTCTTTTTTTTTTCCAAGATAAAGTACATCCATCTCCCTTCACTCCATTCCCTTTTTCTTTCCTTCCCCCACCCCCTATTGTATATATTTATATATGTATAGTTAGATTACATGGTATACAAAAATATAAATACCAGAAATAAGATATCGATATATCATGATACAATGATGGTAAAAAGATTAACAACACTAGCAAAAAATGAAAAGAATAGCAATGGATGTGCAGAAAATGGGAGGAAACGATCATGAGATGCATGAAATAAAAGAAAAAGTTGGCATAACAGAGATATATATATATACTGTTTAATTGTATACGTCGAACGATGGGACGTCTTGTCGAAGGTACTGCGGAGATACACCTATCATAGGAAGTAAAGTTTTTATCGACCTGCGAAGTAATTTGTAAAACTAGGAATATTGTCGATAGAAAGAAAAAGGTATAAAATATTATCATTGTTGATGAATGTATATTTTTTCGGGATGAGCTCTCGTTTCACAGGCTTTTCGCAACGAGCGACTTGTAAATTTTTTTTCCCTCCTCCCCCCACCCCCTCTCCCTTCACTCTTGTACACTTCATGATGTCTCCCTTCTTATTACATATACATATTATATATATATAGTCTTTTTTTGTTGACTTGCGAGGTACGTTTAAACTTTATCAATGAATGTTATTTCTTATCGAATTTTGGACTAAAAGTGACGTTTATTATTATGTTATGTATAATTTGCGCGAGCTCAAAAGCATGGCGGCAAATGCGAATAGAAGAAAAATTGTTTTATAAAATCCATGTAGATAAATATTTAAGAAACGAGACGAGTTTTCGATTTAGCAAAATGACGATAATAAAATTGAGGAATCTGTAACTCAAGAGCTTGAGATTTTCGCGTAGATTCTCGTTGACATCGCCCGCACAGGGCCTTGTAGGGATATTATAATCAACTTGTAGTATATACCAAGAAAAATTGTTGAATTAAAAAAAAATATTCTACTCAATTAAATCACAGCGTACTTAGATCTAATATGCTTGTGCTAGATGAATTTATTGTTTGATAGATTTTTTGTTGTTAGACCGCGAAATTTCGGAGAAGAAACTTTTCGTTGTAACCACGATTGAATTAGTGCATTTCCCGAATTTGTTGATTTTGTTTTTTTTTTTTCTGTATACTTTTGCGCACTTACAGGGCCTACACGGTAAATATTTTGTAAGAATATGCAATGCAATGTGTAATAAATTGTACGTTAAATCAGCGAGTTTTCGTTCTTTTTTTATCATTGAATCATTTTCATGCTTTTATGCAAAATCATAAAATCAAATCAAGGATGATAAAGTGTATATACAGCAACTGTAAAAGTAGAGAAAAAAAAAGCATACGTTATCGACCACAAGCAGGTTGTTGATGTTTATAAGAGGTCATCTCTTAATCACTACGGACAAGAATCACGATTTAGCCTGTACTGATATTGGCAAAAATTTATTTCTTTTTGACATACAAATCTCAATATTTCGTGCATCAAATGTGTGCGTGTACTGTATGAAATAAGCTTTTGTCAAAAAAAAAAAAAAATACTTTTATAATACTCGTTCAGATTTAGACAGAAGCATCGACGCATAAATACGATACCACTTACTTGCATATAGCGTGATAGATACACTCTAAACATGTTGGTGATGGTTTTTTATTCCTTAACACGTACACATACACAAACGTTCATAAAAGTCTTCGAGTGCCCTATCCCGTGGATAAGTGATGATTTTTATCCTTATTTTTTATGCACACACAGCGAGTTGTGATGGTAACAATGTTTACAATTACGTATAATCAAATCTACGCCTCACTCCCTTACACATTTCTTAAGCTTCGTTTGTAATTTTTATTAATGTTATGGTAATACATAAGCTGTAGAGCATTGAAGGATAATAATGACTATAATATCGATTAATCAACAAAAAAAATCAGATCGAACTGAACCGTGTGTTGTAGATATGAACGAAAATTTCGTTGGCGTAAACGATCGCATGAGATAATAATAACTAATTGAAAACGAATCAGCTATTATTTTATACGCGCACGGATGGATGGAGGAAGAAGCGAGAATCTTTATAATATAAATATAATATATATTTTGTAGAAACAAACAAACAAACGAACAAAAAATAAGCACCACGACCTAAAGAAAGCTGGCTTCTTCTTTTTACTTCTGACCTAATTTTTTTTTTTCAATTTTTAGATTATTATTTTTGCTTGTGGTCGTTAAAAATGAGATTCGTCTGTCGATATGAGTTTCTCATGGGATGACGATGATTTTAGTCACGAGTTTTTCGATGACGTCCATTTGGAAATTAGTAAATTATTATTGTCATCAAGAAATCCGATTATTTACTCTTGCTACTTTTTACACACAAGTAGCTATTTTGTATCTTCATTTTATTTCGCTGGATCGCACTTTTCGTGGATCGCATTGATTTTTGTAATTGGAGAAGTTGACACCAAAAAATAAATCATCGAAGAAGAACAATAAGAAGAAGTTGTAATATTTTCGAGAACAGAGCAAACATAAAAAAAATAAGAACAAAGAAAAAAGTTATAAAAATTGTTAAATGTACGAAAGGTGCATACCCTATTTTTAATGAAAGTTGACGTGTGTGGATAAAAAAAAAGATGCTTATCACAAAATAATAAAACCGTGCGAAATCGTTTCCGGCGTTGAATTATTGTATCGATCGTTGGTGAAAAAGTAAGCAAATAGAAAAAAGCGTTCCTTGAGGCGATCCATGGATCGACTTGTTCTTTTTTGTTTCTTTCTTTCCTTTTTTTTATGTAAAACTTAAAATGTATAGTACGAGAAAAATGAACGATGACCATTATTATTACCATTAAATATTATTAGAATTATAGCGAGAGTGATTACAAAAATTGCAGAAGTAAATAAAAAAAAAAATAATAAAAAAAAAAAAAAAAATCAGCAAAATTTAGACGAGTAATGTAATACTAATCGTAGTGGCAGAGCTTCATTAGAGGATTAAGCAAATGATGTTTTATTAAAAAAGACGAAAAGCGTATAATATTAAGGGAATAAAGCAGCGCAATTCTTAAAAATACGAAAACCTAGATGAAGGACTAGGGAGGAAAAATATTAGGAAAAAAAACCTTGGACGCATAAAAAAGTAATAACTCACGTAGTAGCAATTAGACATTAGGAAAAATGTCGCTACTTCAGCTGGGATCGCTCAGCGTAGGTTTTTTTTTTTTTTTTTTTTAAATACAAAAATTATGGTCAAAAAGCGGTAAGCAAAACAAAGCGTCATGTAAAACAGGATATAACACAAAGCGCAACTCACGGCTGAATAAAGAACGGCTACACCTAACTGTAAAACATTTCGAGAAATATATGTATTTGTTATTGTTTTAATTGACATTTAGTACTTCTCATTCATTTCGAAACCTACCAAAGTCATAAAATGTACCTAAACTCGCAGATTCCAAGGTAAGTACACATTATTTTATTGCGTCTAGAACCAGTTGTATCTTTGGAGCTGATGTGTTTCCTAGTTGCTATAGCTTTAACCAATTGAATAAAGTATACACCACTTTTTGATTGATTGATTCATAATAATATTAGATTTAATTTTTGTTTCACGAATAATTTCTTATAAATTATTGAATCGAGTAATTTCCCATCAATTTTATCAAATATTTAAAAAATCAGCGTTTTTGAATTTGTTTGGCTGCGATAAATCATTTAACGGGACAGTCCATGTGCAACAGACGGCTTGATCAATCCTTCATACATATGCGTGTGTCTGGTTGCCTTGTATACGCGGATAAAACCAGGTATAATGTTTTCAAACCTAAATATTAGATGTATATTCATCGTTAAGTCAATAATTTATAGTCAAAAAGTTTTATGATTAACATGAAAAATTCATTTTGCATTTATTGTTATAAACCATGTCTTAAAAGTATGTCACGGTTTACCATATTTCACGCCAATTTTTTTACTCACAGTAAGTATACATAAAGTATAAGCACATACATTAATATATTACCTGTACTTAATAAGAATAAATATATTTATACATCAATGTCAGAAATTTTGCAAAAAAGATATTTTCGGGATGCAGAAGTAAATTAAAATTTTTGTGAGAAACAGCTTTGGAAAAACTTTTCTTTATTGTACTTTGAAAAGCCACATCCTACTTTGGTTCTTGAGTTAAAATTCGCTAAAGTTTCAAAAAACGGCATCCCTGCCAATTTTCTGAGTGTATCAGCAAAATCGTAGCTCTTTGTACGAGGCTTACCATGGATTTACTTTTGTAAATAATCAAAACGTCTTTTTTTGTTGGGTGAACAATATTTATTTATTTTTCTAGTCACGTATAAACAATTCTGTGATTGAACAAATTGCCGATGTAATTGGAGAACATCTTCCTTCAAGATCGACTGGAGAAAAGTTTGTCACGATTACGAGGAAAAAAAGGTGAAGAGTGAAAAAGCAGTTTTGACGAACTTGATAAAAAATAAAGGGTATAAATGTTTGTCACAAAAATAAAAAATGTAATTTTCAATATACATATTATTATTATTATTATTATTATTATTATACCTTCATGAAGGTTTCCATATCTAAATGCAGTAAATATGCTGCAGTCAATTGACAAGGTCTTAAACTTTGTATCGACATCATACGTATGAGTATAACTGATCTCTTCGGCATGTAGTACCATGGCATACTGTAACTGAAATATTATTTAAATTAAGATTCATCATCTGAGGTTTTAGTTAAATTTTTATCAAAAATTTGCCGTAAAAATTTTATACCAAGCCTCGAATAACCAAACACTGTTGTCAATAACTTTTTGACCAGGATAAAATATAAAGTACAACTGTCCCCAAAACGTAACAAATGCTATACTTATTCTTGCCATTTTAAGTACATTATTATCGTTAATACTGTTCAACACCTACGAAATAAATCTTAAATAAATACATCGTAAATTGTTTTAGTGTTGTTTTTCGTGTTTTGAAAATTACGACTAAAAGTCCGCCTCCTATGCTGAGGGTGATCGACAGAGTATTAAATAACCACGTAAGACCGTAGATTTTATCTATAATCTTGATCCTTCTGAAATTAATTGATGATAAATTTCGTCAGTCTTGTCCACTTTGACACTAGTAACTGATAATTAACGACCATTACTAAATAAATTGTGCGTACATCATCGCCATATTATGCAATTCAATTGCTTCTACAACCAATTTGTCGATGTCTTTTCCGATCGTTTGATAAGTTTCACGACCTTCTTCGATTCTTTTTATCAATTTCGTAGCTCTTACCAACCGCATCCTTCGCACACAATACGACCAGTGAATATTATTTTTTTAATACTATAGGTACTTATAAATCTAATGACTGAAACTTGGTGAACATAACGGATTCCTTTGACTAATATAAGTTGGAACTGTCGAATAGATTTAAAAAAAAAAATTTTTTTTATCGTCACAAAATTTGTGGCATAAGGATTTCAGAAAATAAAAAACCAGAAGTTTGTGCTTAATTATTCGATCTGGTGATCTGACTTTGAAGTTATTTTGTGTAGATTACCTTAGTCACTCAATGATTAGAATAACCACCAGATAACTGAAATAGGTTTGTATTCTGTATGAAATATACGAACGAATATAATATTTTTATAAACTTGCTACTTGTTGTTATCCATTTGCATTTATTTTTTTATTTTATTTATTAATTGAGCAAACATAAAAAAAATAAGAACAAANTTTTACTAACAAAGATAAACATTTCATCGGAGATACGGTGTGCATCCCCAGATACGAAAACTACTATATCCCATGGATGTATCATCTGTAACGGCTATTTGTTGATTCTTAAGGTAAACATGGGTAATACATTGAAAACATATTATTGGCTTACTTTAATTCGCCCGTGTACATTACCCCAAACAGATATTGACTAAGTGGTTACTCAATATTCCTCCAATATACATATATTTGCCCGTAATTACGAGTACTTTTCTGGTTTTTATATCGTCATAATGCACCATCAATTCAAATCACGTGCATATAAACGCATTCCACAAGTAAAATTCTCAAGATTAACACTCACCTGATGATAACGTACAAACAACAGACGTGATCTACTGTCATGCAATACGAAAAGTCATGGGCAATAATAACTGCCACTCCCCAAAGACAGCCTAAAGATGAGTACACCATTAAAGGGTAGAAATATTTGTCCTGATCGATAAAGAGCTCAACTTTGTAGGGTAGTTCTTTTTTGACCGTTACGTTCGTGAAGAAATCCGCGTAGAGCATTTCGACCATAGGAAACACCATGTACATTGACGATGCGGAGAAAATAAAAGCTGAACACCGATGCAAACAGAAAATTAAATCATGTTACGTGTGTACGTGTCCAAAAGTATGAGTATATTGAGAAAAAAATGTATCCTTTAACGATCCTCACACATGTAGATGAAAAAAAATCGATACGTCGATTTGGCTCTTTCGACCAAAAAGCTTCTTTCTTCTTTGATCATTATCCTACTCCAATCAAATATTATATGGTCGTAGAGTTGTAGTCTCTAGAAAAAAAAGCATATTTTTTACATTGTTGTGCTCATGTACGGTTTTCATCTTGAAAACGATTGCTCCATTTTATCGTACTTACCCTGTCCTCGTAAATGGACGGACTAATAAGTCTTAAGCACGTGGTGACGTACAACAAATCAGTAACCAAGCACTCAACGGCAAGGTCAACCGTATGGATTTCCATAAAAAATCTTACCATCTGTGAATTGTACGTGATAAATGTAAACATTGAATTTGTAGCTTTTCTTTAAAATTTCATTCGATGAAAAAGGTAATTTACCCCTGCAACAAAACCTACTGTACACATGATCATAACGGCTCCCCTTAACAACAGTTTTACAGTTTTTCTGTGATACGGCCATAGACCAACTTTTTCTTCCCAAAAGGCCAATTGTTGCCAATGGTAGTTTGTAAACAAGTGAGGCCTAAAAATTTGACAAGAAGCATTAGATTCAAGCAAAACAACAATAAATGGAACAGTAGGAGCTCGGTTGATTCCGAGGCCGACTCTGCACCTCACATCAGGGCAACCCTGAAGGCTAGACTCCGTCACTCCACGTAGGCTTTCTAGGTGTGGGAAAAGGGACAGTTTAGAAGGTCGCGGTAAGGGTGAAAAGAGGGGTTCAGAAGGATTCGTTAGGGAAATTGGAACATTACTATGGTAGAGGATGCCCGTAAAAATCATCCAAGTGGTGTAAGGGTTGGAAAAAAAAAACATTAAAATGTCTAAGAAATACTTACATTATGCTTGTTCCTCGCGATAATTAAAATTAAATAGATTACTTTGGTTTTTGTTCTTGCACAGGTACCTATGCATATATTGTTTCTTATTTTTACAAGTATTGATCATTTAGCTTATTTAGCTTTGTCGCATATAGTATTGTTAGTAATAAACGGTACATCTAATGTATATATCTCCTCTGCTCGACATTATGTTCCTAAAAAAAGAAAGCCATTAATTTGGTGGAATATCCTTGAGTCATTCAGTGTGCTTATCTTGAAAATTGAATCATAATTTCAAAGGGTGTACGTATGCACTTTATACGAATTATGATTTTTATAAAAATGTTCGTAATATTTTTCATGCGTTGAACGTAAAAAATTTTCGTTAAATTATTTAATTCTTGTATTGTAATTTAATCATACAAAATATTTTTAATGTTACAAAGCAAGAGTGTTATTTTTATTTACTATAATCCACTGTATAATTAAGAAAACGAAACATGGGATATTTTGTTCTTTGTCTTAAAATTAAACCAAAACCAAGGAGTACGATACTTGATATCATAATTTTATCACAAGCAAGTTTATGAATCCGAATTCTAGATATTACCAGTGTTACTAAAAATCATTCTAAATGTACAGTAATTAAGTTTTCTTACTTACAAATTATTATTTTTCAGTCCTAAAACACAATATGTTACAAAGAGGTTGATCGTTATTTTTGGTGTACAAACAGGCAAAATATTTTTTATTACATTAACCGAAAAACCATGGACTATTCAATTGAAGGATCAAAACTACTGTAGAACGACCGCAGAAGGTTGGGACTCGAAGGTAATGATTTTTTTTTTATACGTGAAAAAAAAACCTGTGTCCTATACATTTTTCATTTCGCAGTGGTTTACTTATTCAAGTCTTTAGCGCATGCTATTTTCTTCAAAAAAATATGTGCATCAATGATTCACAGGTTTATAAGAGAAAAAGTAATTAAAGCTACGCGCCAGCTGTCTAGCGTCAATTTTTAATCTCCTTAACCTCACTGTGAACAATGCTTTTTTTGCAAAATCAAGTCATTCACGAGCAATTATCTATACAGTTTATTGTTTTCAAGTACTAAGCGTGAATGAGGGGGTGCCCTTTGCTAGTTATTATTTCACGCGTATCCACAAAAGGAGAAAAAAAATCAATTGGCTTTATTTTAGCCTATTGAGCCAGCCCATGGAAGCATTTTTATTTCATGCTGCGAGGAAAAAACGATTATACATGAAACAAAGGTGACTCTGAGAAATAAAAAATAAAAATGAAATATGATGGAAATTTTTATTCGCTATTACCTTTCTATTATAACTTAGATTTTTCCATTTAAAATAAAATTGAAAAATGTGGGTTCTGTTGACGGTTGTCAAAAAACGTCATGATAGTCTTACATTTTTGTATTTTTTTTTTTTTTTTTTTTTTTCAATTCAAATGATTTTTATTTTATTTTATGCATAAGCGCTTTACTTTAATATTACAATGCCCTATACATAACATTTACGTAATTTGTTTTACACGCAATTCTATACACTGTAAATTTTTAAAATATAAGGGACACTCCCTTAGAAAATTTATTGTGCCAAGCAAAATGAACGAGGCTCGAAAATAATTTTCCTACGAGACCGAAATCACGTATTTTTCGTTCAAAAATTGAATCCTTTTGTTTCCGACCTACTCATCCAATAATTTTTTTTTGCAGAATCCCTCGTATGGATGTATGTATAATTTTAAAGCGAGAAAGAGATGGGAGACAGAAGGAAGAGGAAATGGCAAATGCATCCACACTCACAGAGGTAAAAATCGCTGACGAGCCAGTACACACACGAACGGCCAATCGGGCACGACACACATACAGTCGCGTACAGTGTTATAAGAGTCTCGGCGATCGCGCGGTCCGCCTCAGTAACGGTGAAATTTTCGCGCGACTTCGAGACTCTGTCCTGCTGCTCTTCTTCTTCTTCTCGCGTACGTGCTGCACCCATACCGATCTCAACCGATTTTCCGTGGCGCGTCTCGTTTTCCAAGATCAAAGTCATAAAAATTGGAGGAACGGAATGGGGCTGCTGCTGAAAATGATGGCCCTTGGGATAGCCGTCGTGGCGGGCACCGCGATGTACTTCAAACCCACGGCACAGCTGCCACCGCAATTGCAGGACGTTTACTGGGGACCAGGCGACGAACCCAGTCAGCCGGACGAGAGCGTGCGACCCTTCAAAATCAGCTTTTCCAAGGAGGTGAGACCTTTTTCCTTTTTCAATTTCCAACCGCTTGGAAACGTTATTACGAAAAAAATTGTCGCACAAATAAACCGATCCTCTCGAAATGGAGATAAAATCGACTTCACAAAGTATCTTTTCTTTGTATGGTATTGCACTTGGCATTTGATTCATTCGTTTATTGTGTTACGAAAAGAAATCGATCTGTTTACGTTTGGTATGAATGTCCTACACGTGTACCCAAGCTGATGACAACGTCGATTTACTCGGTAGATCTTTTCTTATTGTAAATGTATCGCATGTAGTAAAGGCAACAAGTTCAAAAACACCTGAAAAAAAATAAAGGTCGTTCCGTTGGAAAAAAACGTCTCATCAATTTTACCATACGCGCGCGTAAAATAACAATTAGCGGTGAGCGACCAAAAAAAAAAAAACGTCCTTCCACAATGAAGCGTATGCTAGAGCAACACAAAGGCAATGGGGCCTCGCACGTGTTAAAGTAACCACATACTACGAACGAGACAAACATGTCTTTCATACAACACGTCCCATTGCTGCAGATGATAGACGATCTGCGGCAGCGTTTGAAAAACACTCGCAAACTGCAGCCGCCGTTGGAGGACGTGGGCTGGACGTACGGTACGAGCGGCGAGTATGTGTCCACTGTCGTCGAGCATTGGCTCAACAAGTACGACTTCAAGAAACGTGAAGCGCTTCTCAATCGTCACCCCCAATTTGTAACCAACGTCCAAGGTATGTATCTTGCTTTTCGAACTCTGTTACGCAACCATACCGATTTTTTCAATTTAATCTTGATAAAATCGGTAGCGATATTTCGGTCGTCTTTCGTTTCACGAGTGCATCGAGGATACGCGTGGATCGATGCCTGCGCTTAACGGTTTTGGTTCCTTCATGTACTCACAAGCGCGCACGTGAGTATATGGACACAGCCTGTGTTTGCTACGTCACAACCACGAGTTGTCTCGGAAAAATCGTTTGTGACCTACCAAATTCTCGAAGCCAAGATTTTTCTCGAACCTACGATGTGGCACTCGAATGAATTTGCGAGGAGGAAAAACCAAATAATCGATACAATGATAAAATCGTTTAGCTCAATGTATCTTCTCATCGTTCCAACAGGTCTCGACGTGCACTTTATCCACGCGAAGCCCCAGCCGGCAAGGGGCCGCAAAATCGAGACGATACCGCTGTTGTTGTTGCACGGGTGGCCGGGCTCGGTCGTCGAGTTCCAGAAGATCATCCCGATGCTGACGACCGTTAGGTCGGACGAGGACTTTGTGTTCGAGGTCGTGGCGCCTTCCCTGCCCGGCTTTGGTTACTCGGACGCAGCTGCCAAGGCCGGCCTCGGCGCCGTCGAAATGGCCCACCTACTCAAGAACCTCATGCTCAGGCTCGGCTTCGAGCAGTTTTACGTCCAAGGCGGCGACTGGGGCGCCATATTAACAGCCAATCTCGCCTCGATGTATCCCCAACAGTGAGTACTTTGAATACATTTGATGGGGAAAAAAAAAAAAAAAAAAAATCAGCTGCAAGGGTGAAAGAACTCGTTAATACCGCAGCGTGCTGGGAATGCACTCGAACATGTGCGGGAGTCTGTCCCCGTGGACTTGGCTGAGGATAGCGGCTTACGGGCTGGTGCCTTCGTTACTGCCGGAGGACGAGCGCCAGATGATGTACCCGCTGAGCAAGGTGTTGTCGCAGTGGCTGGAGGAGACCGGTTACCTACACGAGCAGGCCACCAAACCCGACACACTCGGTATATACCGTACATACATGACACATTATTCGTGCTTGGGCTGATGGCTTTTTTTTTTTCTTCGTTTCGTCGGGAGAGCTTCTGTATGATTTACACTTATATTCTTCTGCTGCTTCGATAACTGCAACTCTGTATTGCGTTTTGCGCGAGTGTAGTTTTTCGTTTTTTCGAGCGTATACGTGTAGATATAATATCAAATTGTACGCTGATAAATACTTAACAAAGTTTATTTTTTCGACTGCTGTGGAACTTTAATTGTACAACTATTAACTGTTTAGCGCGTCAATCAATTTTTGAGTTCAATGGGATTGTTGTCTGAATATTTTGCATATTGTACCTTTGCATTAAAATGGTATCATTAAATCAAATTTTTTATTACGTCACGTTGAAAATTGACATTTTGCAGAGGTGGATTTGAGATAAAGTTTGTAGATTTGTTTGATATCGGAGAAAGTTAAATATTGATTCCAAATCGCTAAAATGGTTTCTGTCAATAAGAAAAAGAAATTTACACTCCACATTGTAAGGGTGTACTTACGTGCAATATGGTTACAACAAAGAGACACGTACAAATGTTATGAATCTAAAAAAAAAAAAGTACAGATTTTTCTGAGATAACAATAGGTATGAATCAATTGGAATCATCATGTGTTTTCTGTAAGCTTATTTTAAACACAAAAGAGTTACGTATCCTGATGCACGTGAAAAAAATGTTTCAACTAAACTACTTAGGGGTCGGAGTGAGCGACTCGCCGGCAGGTTTGGCTGCCTACATCCTGGAAAAGTTCTCGACCGCGACCAAGTACGAAAACAAGTTCCGAGACGACGGTAACTTGCTCGAAAAATTCACGATGGACGAGCTACTGGACAACGTAATGCTCTACTGGGCGCCGAACAAGGCCACGAGCTCGTTCCGCATCTACGCCGAGACGTTCAACAAACACGGCTTCGGGTACAAAATGGACAGGCGAGTGTTTGCTCAGAGTATATATTTATAACATCTACATAAATGTACCCGGTGTAATTATGGTGGTCCAACAGCGTTCCGGTGACCGTGGCATCGGCCTGCGCGCAATTCCCCAACGAGATAATATTCCAGTCGGCGACTTTCCTGCGCGACCGCTTCGCCAACCTGGTTCGCGTGACGAGGATGCCGCGAGGCGGTCACTTTGCGGCCCTCGAGGAGCCCCAGCTGCTGGCCGATGACATTTGGGCGTCGGTGCGCGAGATGCGCGACTCGAAGACGGACCAACGGAAGAAGAAGGGATCGTGAAACGCGGTCGTATGGGCCATTTCGAGGGAGATTTCGCTCACTTGACCTTGATTTTCATGGAAAACAGGTTCAACCGCCCATGTCATTTTTATTGATTGTGGACCAAAAGAAAGAAATAAATACCAGTACGAGTACATAATATTATTTGTGTTGGTTGTACTTGAGAGAGGGAAGTTTTATTTTTGCAATGTAAGCACGGGATATACCGTCAATTAAAAGATTTTCCAGCAATCAGTCAAAGACCTTGAACGGCAATCTAAGCTACTAAAACTGCCCGTCATCCAATGAGCGCGGCGAATCACGTAATGGCCATTTTTACCGACGCGCCGACTCTTTTTTTTTTTTTTTTCTTTTTCAAGACACCGCGGCACCTTTATCTCGGTTTTGCGTGCAAATTGCCGGGGAGAGCGTAATTTCGCGCGTTGCATCAAAAGTAACGACAAGAAAGATACTATGCATATGCATGTGTATACCTACCCTCGGGGGCTCTTTCTCCCCCTCACCCGCGATGTTGTAATAATAAACTTGCCGAGTTCATTAAGCTCCTAATGGGACGGGAAAATTACCCAACTATTAACACAAACACGGGTGCGTTCGTACATTAACGCGGGCTGGAGTAGAAAGTGGGAGGGAGGGGTTGGTAAACAAATAAACACCATAGGCTGTTGCCGCTGCAAACATATATGCACGAGGCAAGCTTTCGTTTCGGGGCATTTCAACTCTATAAGTATATTGTGTGCTCGAATATACTTAAAATCGAATCACAATCGGCTTGTATATTACCTATATCGAAGGGGGGGGGCACCATATATTACCCGTGAAGTAATAATCGTTATAAATAAAAAACAAGAGAGCACGTGTGAGCCGTACATGCGAGTTTGCCGCCGCGAATTTTACTCAACGGGGCTCTGATCGGGTCGTCGAGAGCTCGATGGGAAAGGAAATAATAAACACCGGGAACTCGTGGAAGGGGGGTGGGGAGGGGAAAAAAAGGAAGCTATCGAATGTCGATTGCCACCAGCGGTTCTCTCGTATCAATGAGCGCTTAATTAGTGTTTCGGTTTATTGCACCTCGACGAAACTTGGAAGCTTACGCCACACGGGCCGTTCCGTCGAAGTTTTGCAACGGCCGATACAAATTAATGAAAAAGTTGCGAGATACACTTGCGATAACGTTGCCGTCGCAGTGCACTGTCTAAAAGAGAAGCCAAATCATTTTTTTTTTTTTTTTTTTTTTTTCATTCGAAAAATGTTCCTTTCGCGACGTGACCTGCCAGTACGTTCCACCGGAATGGCCCATGTATACACACAAAGTGCCAAACGCCGTCTATCGATCCAATATCCCTGCTCTGTGCCCCTGTAAATGTTTAATTCGTCAACAATGGAGGAATATCAGGGGGGGGGGGGGAAATTAACTCTCGTGGCGCGTTAACTTCCCCTTCGCTCTCGTTTTTTCCAGAAATCCATTCGCGTTCATTGTCCGTCGTCATCGGGATTCGAATAAACTAATCACATCACGAGTACGTTTTAAAACCGCCGCTGACCGGGGGAATCGGTTTAAAATGAAAATAATAATCGATTCGCGCATTGTTTCGACCGTCCGGTGCTACGAAACGAATATACATGTACCCATGTAGAATCGAAAAGAAAAAAACAAAAACAAAGGGAACGTACGTATGTGTTAAACGCACACATCTGAGGTATTACACATGTATGGGCGTAATTGCGGAAGGCCAAGTCGGTAATGAGGCGAACGCAGGGCACGGAGTTTTGTTCTCTTTTTCATTTTACGCAGTGTCATGCCGGCGTAGCGCAGGTTTTTTTTTTCAATAGATACAAGCGCGCAAGCTCCACTCTCTCTGCTTTGAAAGAAGAGGAAATATCTAGGCGTTCATCTCGCTCGGCCCATACACCGTCAAGACCGTCAAATGGGCTTCTCTCGAATCTATGCGCTCACGAAGAGTCGGAGGTGGTGGGGGAGAAAAAAAAAAAAAAAAAAAAACAGGAATGACGAGGGGAGCCCACTCGGTTCGTCTTCGAATGATGTTCACGCCAGCATGTAAAAGAGATGGAGAAAAAGAACGACTTTTCTATAGGTGCTCATGTAGGTACATCCATCCACCGCGTATAATACATATAAGTACTTCCATGCTTATCTATGTACGGAGTTTTGCTCCTGTGTGTATGTGGAAGCAGACGCGCACACCACCCACCAACTGTCGGAAGGGGCATGACGGGTATAGGTGTATATTTATGTTTGTGCGCTCGCTCCTATCCAGCCGGTTCTGCGTCTGGCTGTTCAGTCGCGGCTGGCACGTCGAGCTGGTAACTCGTAGTAGCCAAGTAGAGAGTGTTTTCATCAGTAGGTGCCGGGCCAACGAAACTCGCGCCTTATATTTTCAATTTATACATTTTACAACTAATAGTGCATGAGGTTTTTATTTGCACACCGGACTCCGATTTTTATGCTATTGTACAAATACTAGTGGAAGAAAAAAAAAAAAATAAAAAAATAAAAAAAAAAAAAAAAAANACACGTATAAAAATATTCTCCACGCCAACAGTGGAGATAAAAACAGACCAAGTAGAAACGTCTAGTGGAAGAAAAAAAAAAAAAAAAAAAAAAAAAAAACATAAAATGCTCAAGGCAGCGGCTGTTTTTCTTCTGGCCGTGTTGGCTATTGGCTGGCATTTAAGGTACGTTGTTTTTTTTTCTGCCTCTCGATATGCAAAAGTTTTCCTGTTTTTGCTACCACTTGAGTGTAGATATATAAGTACGTAGATAACAAGTGAGCGTACGTGACCGAGAACTTGGGCCTTGGGGAGCAGTTGGTGTACGTGTACTTAGCCAATACAGCTGTGGTACCGAAAAATTACTCCAAGATTTAAAAATAGAATGTTTCATCCGTTTGAAAACACATCCAGAATTTTATTGCTCCTACAACGGGGGGGAAAGGAGATTTTGCTATTGCTATTGTTAAGTTGTAAGATGATTATGTGGTTGAGAGTCGATTTAAGCTTAATAACTGAGGGAGATATTTGAGAATTCACTGGTAAACATACAAATATAAACGGGTAGGGTGAAATTTTGTTGGTACAAACACGTAATAGGAGGTACAAATCCACGGGCGCGCTCTAGATTTATCGCGCAATATCGCAAAGATGCACGGGGGCAAATATAAAAATGTCGCGCATAGAGGGGGGGGGGGGGCGCGCAATTTTCAAAGTGCCGTAATTTTAACGGTGAGATGTATATGGAACGCTGCCCGGGGGAGAGAAAAGACGCGATCTCGCACACGTTACGTATGCACGTGCATACGCGTAAACGTGGGTGCATCCAAACTATGTGTACTAATGCCACGGGGATGTTTGCGCCGATACAGCGACGTCGACATTAAAAGGCGTATACACGCGACAGTCGAAACAAAAGGAGGCATGGGGTAAAAAGCTCCCGATTTAAACGTCAATTACTCTCAGCGAGCTCCAAACTTAAAAGCTTTCGATTTTTTTGGCTCTCCTTTTTTTTTTTTCTTCTTTCCTGCTTGCTTTAATTTTCACCTCACTTTCAGCTCGCGCCGGAGCTCATGAAAGTATCAGCGAGAGCCAGAGTTTGCACTTTTTTTTTTTCTTTAATACGTTCTTTCCCCATCGCGCGTTCCAAGTTTAATGCACATCAAGCTATGCATAATTATAACAATAATAATGAAGTAGATGATGATGATGATAACAACAAGGGGGCAAACGCGCGCTCTCGGGACGCCATGAGCTTTTCCGGCTCAGCCGAAATCAAATCACTTAGCTAAAAAGCTTTCAAGAGTGCTAGCCCCCCTTTACCGACCTCCTCCTCCTCCTCCTCCTCTTGACTTTCATCGTATTTTTCGCCCCAATAAAATTATCCGCGTCTCACGCGTGCCTCACCTAAAAAAATACTACTCGGTTACAACGTCAACCTCGCAGTCGATAGATAAGATAACATTTGATTCGCTCGTGTAGGCGCGTAGCCGATGGTATCGGAAAAAAAAAAAAATTAGTGAGTACAAGTACACCTGATGTATTGTGCTCCATTGTAGGCGGTGAACTCGCGAGGCAGGTGGTGTTATTGTTAGCGCGAGTTAGCAGCCGTTCGGTCGAGTTTGTATAACTTATCTCCGGTCCTCGGATAACATCGTATATACCTTCTCACCGCGAACGTTTGCTCGGCGCAATGAAAATGCCGATAATGTCGTCCCACCCTTTGTATAACTACACGTAGCACTTATATGATATGTGCACGGGACAAAATTGTACGAAAATTCAATTGCCTCGAGCGAATAAATCAATGGGGTGGTTGCAATTTGTTGGAAATTAGCCGGGGCCTTTCCCCCGGCAGCGATGCCCAAAACTTTAATTGAGACAATATTATCGCCTCCCTTTCGCGCTTACGTGCATATGTGGGTGTAAGCAGGTGCGGCGTCGCGTGTATACTAATTAAAACTTGGTCGCGATATTCGCAACTGCGGTACGAATATTACGATTTAATTTTAGGTATATCTCCCCTGTATCTCCTCGCAGTGTGTATTTACGTATATACCCTACAAGCTCGTTTGGACCTGAAAAAGTCGGCAACGATTAGAGAGTCCCATCAAACATTTAATGCGCTCTCGAGCGACACTCCGCGCTAAAATCGTAAAGTATGTATGTAAAAGTGCAAGTATGAAATATATATGCACACCGGAGGGAAATTTTGCACCCCTAATGGATTTTGAAAAGAAATAAAAATTATTTTTTACTACATAGGTGAGGATGAAAACTAATTAAAAGTATATAATGTATTCAAGTGAACGCGAAATCGTTCAGAGCGCGAAAATTAGCTCGCAGTATTTTTGAAACTTGTTTCTTCCTTTGTTGATTGAATCAAACGAGCTGTTGGAGGTACGAAAAAAAAAAAAAAAAAAGATCGTTGAAAATCGGCGTGGCCCTAGGGTGGCCTGCAGTGTTGCGATTGTACTCTCCTAACAATAGAGCAGGACAATAACGAAACACGTTTGTTGCCACGATCGTCCGGAATAAAGGGCTCCCCATGAGCCGCGTTTCCAACAAATACCGCACATTCCGCGTCTGCCTTTCGTTCCCATTTTTTTTTTTTTTTTTTTTTTTTTTTTTTTTTTTTTTTTTTTTTTTTTTTTTCATCTTACGTATATAGGGAACAAAGTTTTTTTTTCTCCTCCCCGACACCCAAAGCGTTCAATTAATACGCGGCAATCACTGGATTAACGGAAAAACAACAAATACATCGATTCCCGACAAGTCAAAATGTGTTTGTTTTCTACACTTTTACTGATAATTATTAAGACAGTTTGATGAAAAAACAAAAAATAACGCAACGTACGACGATAGCGACAAACAAAACATGTTGGCGTTGCAAATCAAAAGTGTGACGCAAGGCAATGTATGTTGTTTTTTTAGATATCAAGGGTCATCGGAGGTGCCGAAGCTGACGGATGTGTACTGGGGCCCGGGCAAGCCGGTAACCGATCCCAAAGACGTTAAACCATTCAAAATCGACGTTTCCAAAAAGGTACACTCGTGCCATATTTCACCACCTCATGCATATTTACCACACATGTATAATTATACATATATACGCTGCACAGCTCACCGCGCATTGAATGTATACCTATATTATCTTTAAATATTATACATTGGAGGAGGGGGGGAGGCGGGTTGAATTATACGAGGGACCATTTGTTTGAATTTGCATGTATTTTGCGGACTCCCGCCCGAGTACGGGTGCGTACATTCACATTGTAATCGGCCAAAGTAAAATTTAGCGGCTCCGCGTGACCGTATCTCTCTCTCTCTCTCTTTTGCATTTTCGCGACGCAACTGGGCGTTAAATATTTCTCTTTCGTTTCCATTGCCGATTTATTGGTATAAGGAACGAGCTTGTCCGCGATAATGTTGAAAATTAGGGGTAACGCGATTAAATGCCCAGGTGATAGACGACCTGAACGATCGGCTGGACAAGACGCGATGGCCGGCCGAGCCTTTGGAAGGCGCAGCCTGGACGTACGGCATCTCCTCGACATACCTGAAAACCGTACTCAAGTACTGGAGACACGACTACGACTGGAGCAAGCGCCAGGCTCTGCTCAACAGGTACCCACAGTTCATCACGAAGATTCAAGGTGAGCGCCCTTTTTTTTTTTATCACGAGAAATATCGACGAAAGCCCGCTTCGATGGACTCGAGTTTTGATTTACGGTCGTGATTTATCCGCATGCCTTCCGAAGAAATAAAAGCGAGCCGAGGGGGCTTCGTATCTAACGGCTGTGAGGCTCTTTTTAGCAGTGCTCATTGTCAGTCTTTCGTATCGCTGGATACGTACAAAAAAACGACGCATCGATCGATATTACTTTTCTTTCATTGTTTTTTTTTTTTTTTTTACAATATTTTACGCGATAAGTCGAGCTGACGGGAGTCACGAGAGAGCAGGGATCGATATTACACCCACCGGGGAAAAGTCAACACGTACACGCGCTATCATCATCGTACTTTATTTACCTTTTTTTTTTTTTTTTTTTTTCTTTCTTTTCGATTTACCATCGTCGCTGGAAAAATGTGAAATATTAAAGTCCTCGCTGTGTAAGTAATATCCGACCCGTACGGACGCGATGGTTGAAAAATCTCGCAATAACGGAGATGACGACGATGCCGGTGTATATAAATATACGGGTGCGATAACACGAGGACGCCCGAGCGAAGAATGCAATATAAGCCCAAACGGCGAAAGCATCTGGAGGGGGGGGGGGGGTAACGTAATGTCGAAAATTCCATCGGTATGGATTTATATTTTTCAGATGAGAAAGAGAGAAAAAAAGAAAAAAAATAGTATCAGCATCATCGGCTACGAATAGGGCAGTGGTGCGTGTACATCAAACTGTAAATGCCTCGACCGGAATGTACATTCAGCGATCGATCGGCCATGTAGCTAGCTCTATCCCTCTTGTGCACAGCAGCATAGCAAAATACTTGATAGGGTAATAAGATGCAGGCCCCTGCGCATTCAAATTAAAATTGAATCGGCCGAAAGCTGCTGCGGCGCGCGGGGAAGACTGTGGCCGTTTCGCCCCCTCCGGGCGATCGATCGGCAGAGTAGTTATTCGATTTGAATTTTAAGGATCGCCGTCGCTCCCCGTCAATGGATAAAAAACCCCCGGTAGCTGTGCATTGGAGCTTTTATTCCTCCATTGGGAAACGAAGAGACGAAAAAAGGATGTGCTTGTAGGGCTACCACCCCACGCGGATCGACGATTTTTTGCGAAAATTCACCAACAATGAATCAAATCTACGAGTTGAAAGATTATACCTATTACCTCATTCGTATCACTTGTGTGTGAAGGGACCATTTAGAATAACGTAATGACACCAGTGGTGTGACGAGGTCGCGTGATTTGTTGTGTCGCAGGTCTCGACGTGCACTTTTACCACGTGAAGCCAACGCTGCCAAAGGAGCGCAAAGTGCGCGTACTGCCAATGCTGCTCCTGCACGGGTGGCCGGGCTCGGTCGTCGAGTTCCAGAAGATCATCCCGATGCTGACGACCGTTAGGTCGGACGAGGACTTTGTGTTCGAGGTCGTGGTGCCTTCCCTGCCCGGCTACGGTTTCTCAACGGCCGCCGCTAAGCCCGGCTTAGGCACGCCACAGGTGATGACGACGCTTCCTCTCGTTTATTCTCATATACGTACTTTGAGGTTTTTAGAGCGGAACTCACGCGCCCGCTTTCCGTGCATGTATTCCAGCTGCAGAGGGTATATATATATATTATACGAGAGAGAAAGTTTCTACGCGTTCGCGGCTGGATTTGTCGGTCGTTTGATGGATTTTCCGGAAAAATAATGCAACGCGTGCCCGATTGCCGAGAGATCGACTTTTATCTCCCAGCCATGTCCCACTTATATTAACGCGTTCCGATGATAATTATGTACATGGCCGGGCTTTCTCGCGTTAACCGATTTTTTACCTTTACCGTACAATATGTAATTTATGCGATCGGCGTTTCACCCGTAGATGGCCGTGATGTTTAAAAATTTGATGAAGAGACTGGGCTTCGAGAGGTTCTACCTGCAAGGCGGTGATTGGGGCGCGGCCATAGTCTCGCACATCTCCGCCCTGTTTCCCGAAAGGTATACATGCATATTATAACGCTCACGCGTGGGAACTCATTTTTGACGAAAGATGGAAACAAAATAAAATAATAATTTTCACGATCGATCGATTGTTTGTCGTATGAACGCCCAGCGTCATAGGGACGCACTCTAACTTGTGCATCGTCAACAACTTCAAGGCCCACCTGTTGACCTTCGTCGGGGCCTACGTTCCCTCGTTGGTGGTCGATAGCGAACACTACTCGAAGATGTACCCCCTGTCCCACTACATGAGCCGGATCGTCGAGGAGTCCGGCTACTTCCATCTGCAAGCCACCAAGCCAGATACCGTTGGTCAGTATATATACTTTTTTTTTCACACAACTCTTTCGGATTGCACGGTTTTTGCAACTTTCCTCTCTTCATCTGCATCACACGCGATGAATGGTATACAGGAGCGAGTCTTTTTTTTTCTTTTTAAATCGTCCTTGAGATGAATAAAAGCTAAAAATAATCGTCCATGCCAAATGGTGACATCAGCATAATAAGATGCAGTTGTGTATCATCACGGCATTACCTCGTAATCATATATTGATACACACAAATAGTGGTGTAAGCGATGATGATGCGTGACTCCATGTACGTGATTGCAAACAGGGGCAGCCTTGACGGACTCGCCGGCGGGATTGGCGGCGTACATCCTCGAAAAGTTCAGCACGTGGACGAACTCGGATTACAGGTTCCGGGAGGACGGCGGCCTCCTCGAGAAGTTCACGCTCGACGACCTGATAGACAATCTCATGATCTACTGGATCACGAGCTCCATCGCGACCAGCCAGCGGCTCTACGCCGAGGACTTAGTCAAGCCCAATCGGGACCTCGACCTCAACGCGTCAGTATATAACTACATCCCTCCTACCGCCCCCCCCCTTTTTTTTGCTTCCCCGTCCATTTACGCGCTCGTTTAAAGCTTTTCTTCACCTGCACGTATAACCCGTACACACATGGGGCACGTCCCCTATCCTTTGAAAAGCCCCCCTTTTCCCCGCGGTGACCATGTGGCTTTTTTTCCTATAGATTTCCGATCGACGTGCCGTACGGGTGCTCGGCCTTCCCGCACGAGCTGATGTACCAGTCGGAGACGATACTGCGCGACCGGTACCGCAACCTCGTCCAATTCACCCACCCGGCCCGCGGCGGTCACTTTGCCGCCTTCGAGGAGCCGGAGCTATTGGCCGACGACGTCTGGAGCTTCGTCCACAAGCTCGAGCAGCAGCTGGCCGGCAAGCAGCGCGCCCTGGACAAGGAACGGCTCGAGGCCGCTGGAAAGAGGACGTGATCCTGGCTGAGACTCGGCCGCAAGAAACAGGAGGACGAGGGAGGAGGAGGTGCTTCCTCCTCGAGCTGTAACAGCGACGCGTTGTTGTACCTACACGCGCTAATGACGATGGTGTTGTTGTTGCTGGTGCTTGTATTTTTTTATGCGCCCGTACAAATTTCTTCATTGTTTTTACCATTGGGCATTACGTGTGACTATTGTACATTATTTGCTGTCGTGCCGTGAGGTATAATAAATATGAATAATAAATCTCGTTATCTCCTTCCTCTCTTTCTTCTTTACTTTTGGCTCATCGATGGACATGGGGCTAGGTTTCCTTTTTCCTGGCACATCGGTTAAAGTTTTACACGTTTCGTCCCCGACGAGGGAGCAAATTAAACGAGCCAAATCTATTCGCGGCGAAGATCGATATCCTCCCCCCCCCCTTCTTTTCCCTTCGATGCTCTCTACATCTTGCCAGTGGCTGTTGAATAACTCGACGGATGTGTACACGAGCCGTTCTCGAAATGTACGTGGTGAAAACCCTACACATGTATCCATTCAAGCTACCTCCGTGTTCGATTTCATTGAGCTTCGAGTACATATTTGTACCGTCCGCGGGAGAATCAGTAATAAAAGCTGGTTTTTTAAAAAAAGGGATCCCCCCACTGTTGGTTTATCCAACGTCGCTAATTGGGTGTACCAAGTATGACGATGGTGAAAGACCGAATAAGAAAAATAAAAAACCTCGAGTAATACAATAATATATTGTTTACGTCCGCGCGTGCAGACAGGCGCAAAATCACGGGGACAAGTATAACGTAATTACATCGAGCGGCGCTGAGTCAATACTTTTTTTTACCCCCCCAAGTGTACATTACAGGTATAACGAGTGATATGTTGTGCACTGTACGTGCAGTGTATGGTAGGGATCTCGTTAGAGCGACGAAGGAGTGTAGGGTGACGCGCGCCTGGTGCACCGCTCGCCCGCCAAACACCCGAAGCTGGCTGGTGTACGGTGAGCTTTGTTCTCTCTCTCTCTGTGTCTATTGGCTGTATATACCGATGTCGATATGGTACATTGATTTTTAACGTTTTTCGAGCTCTGGGATTTTTTTTTTTATCACGTTGACTTTTTTCGAAATTGTTTATCATCCGCGGGCGTATTCGTTTACACAGCCATACGTGTTTTCGCGCAAATACGAGCCATCATGAATATTTACAAGAAAACATTTATACGATCCTCGATTCGCTGCTGTTGATTTTTCATTAAAACAACGTTGATTTATCGCACGGGGTTTTTCTCCTTTTCCCGGGAAAAGCGTCCGTTTATCAAATAAATCGGTGCTCTTTCCTTTTTCGAAACGTTTCCCATATTTGCCTCTTTTGTATAAGGGGTTGAAAAAAAAAAAAAAAAAAAAAAAAAAAACAGTGTGCACGATTTCCCCAAAACTGCATAAATTAAAGCCAAAATCCGGCCCACGCGGTTATTTACAGGGTCGAGTTTTTCCCGGCGAGTGAGTGTGTACAACCTGCGCACGTATATGAAAATTCAAAACAACGAGCTCGCAGGAGGAGTAGTATAGGGGTGGGGATGGGGGGGGGGGGAATAAGAGGAGCCCGGAAGCTCGTGCTGCTGAAAACAAAAGGTCCAGAATTTATTGCACAGAAAGCCAGCCTTCCGAGTGCACCAGTGCGCGTCGTCGCCGGTGCCCCCAAGTTGGCGAACAAAAGCTCCCCCCCTCTTCCGCCTCGGGAGCAGCAGCTCCCTGTACACACGTGCGCTAGCATAAACGGATCTTGCACCCCGGGGATTATCACCGTGACATCGCGAAAGGAGCCAAGGAATTTTCGCGCCCCACCCCCCCCCCCTCAGCCGAAAACGTACATATACGCGGACCCTCCCGAGATATTGAATCCTCCCTCCCCCCGCGCCCATAAAAATGACCCTCTTTTTCGCTGACTACTTTTTCGGTCCAGCGGTGTACTTTGTCCGCGTAGGGTAAAAAAATAAACAAATCCGTGTTGTCTTGAGGGGAAAGAAAATAAAAGTAAAAGCATCCCAATTACAACTGTAGCGTATAAACAACAAAAACGCATTCTAACGACATCCCCCTGGGGGAGGAGGGGGGGGGCTCTTTTTGTAATACCCCGTAGCCGCGAGGGCCGCGCTGTAATTACACAGTCATAAGAATTCATGAAAAACTTCTCGCCTCGGCCGGGAGGTAGGGGGGATGGAAAAAAAGAGGCGCGCATCCCCCGAACTTTTGTCGCGAGCCCTACTTCTGGGGTTGGAGGCGGTGAAAAAACAAACTTTCGCGCAAAAAAAGTCGCTTACTCGAACTTTGGCGACCCACAGAAGAAAAAAAATGGGGGGGGAGGGAAACAAACCAGGTGCGAAGAAGAGCGACTTGGTTAATGGGGCCGGGGTATACGTAGCCGCGGTGTACGTACGCGTGGCTTCCGAAAGGGCAAAAGTCGGGAGAGCCGCAGTTGGCTCCAAGGGCCGAAACTTTAGGCGACGGTACGGGGGGAAAGCGAGCCTTTGTCAGAAATCTGAATGATACGAATGCGCGAAAGGAGGAGGAACAAAGAGGGTATGGCACTTGTTGGGGGGGGGGGGTTACATACCTATTATAACACAGTTTTCGTAAAGGCGGTGGGAATTATTCTCTCGTTTTCCTCGGGCTCCGGTGAGCGTCGTTTAAAACCATGAGTATATATGGGCCCTTTCGGTGCGATTAACGCGGAGAACCCGAGAAATGATGGAATGCTGTTATCTCGGATCAAGAGCCACGCCCGCCTGCAAAATCTTGTCGCATTTCCGTTTGATGAAACTTTTAATTCCTTCGTTCATTCAATTTAGATTTTTTCAGGAAAGATGCACTCGTCAAGAAATTTCTCGACACTCGAAAGCTCATCTCACGCATTTTCAATTTTACATTATATAGAGTCTTTTAAAAAATCTGTTGCAAAGATTCTTTTTTTTTATAAATGACTCCAAGGTACCTTAAAATGATCTCGTCACGTCGGCACAAGTTTATCACCACAACCTTATACAGCGGATAGTATATATTGTTCGTGGGTTATACTTTCGTCTCCCGAAAAATTAAAAGTTAGAATTAAAGCTCGAAACAATAAAACAATCGTTCAAACTGAGGTGCGCGCGCACAAAATACCATCACCTGGGCTGTATACACAAGTGGGTGTTATATATATATATACAAAGTGCTCCAACATATGTATACCGTGGTCGTGCAGTATAGCGCGATTCCGAGAGAGAATAAGCAGCGACGACAACGGGGCAGAGAGTAAAAGCGCGGCTACGACGACAACGGCGAGAAAGAGAGAGAAGAGACATCACGTGTATACGTATATACTTTACGGTCGATGGGTCCCCCCCCCCTCCCGAGAGTAGCCGACTCGACGCCGAGTTCTGCAGTGACTCTCGCGGACGCTCGACGTATGCTACCTAATACTTAACGATATCCATGTTTCACGAGCGCCACTAATTCCGCTACAGGCAGACCTACCGATTGCCCGTTCAATTGAATTACTCAGACCTACTGTACTTGTGTCGTTTTTTTCGATCATCGATTTTTCGTTTTTCTCGTTCGCGCGCGCGATCGCGTCAAAGGACACACATGTTGCCGATCTCCAAAGTTGGATCAGCACGGGGAGAGGTGCGCCGAGAGTTCGAATGAAAGTGCAGTAAACTTGCCCCCCGAAGTAGTTTTCCCGTGCCCGATTGGATTTCCAAACCGAGAGTCCTCTCGAAAACTTTGGACTTTTCTTCTTTTTTTTCCTTTTATTCATCAAATGGATCCGAGCGTGCCGAGTGCCGGGAAACTTGGCCCGTCCGCGCTGCCGATCGCGTAACGATGTGCGCGCAGTGAATTCGAACAACAACGGGGGAGGACCGGCACCTGTAAACAACTATATACATCGGGGTCACGCATCACATGTAACAAGCGCAAGTGGGTATATAATTGGCGGACAGAGGGGGGCCAGCCCGAAGCGCAAGGATGAGAGATTCGACGATCGTCACTCACGCCGACGTGTACAACGAGCTGCCGGGCACGTCGTCGAGCACAGCGGCTACAACCGACAAGTGAGTGTTGTCCCCATGCACACTTCCTCCTCCTCCCTTTCTCGATTTTATTATTCTATGCGTGTGTCACATGTGTATGGTGTGTGTGTGTGTGTGTGTGCCATTTACTGGCAGTTGCGATCGAAGCTTTCGACTCTCGGGTGCCATTGTCGTTTTGCGCGATGCGTTGCGCAAAAGATCGACGCTACACACGCGGGTCTAGGATTTTTTTTTTCCCCGAGGATTGCTATGAATAGGCATGACTATCGAAATTGATGTGTGTTTAGCCGGTGTCACTTTGGTACGGCGTCTACAACATCGGCCTTGGAAATTGAGTGTCCTAAGTGGACCGAGATCTGAGAGAGAGAGGCGCACCTAACTGTAATAATAAACCTTGTGTCGATTCATAAATATGTATTTGGCCACAATCGGCGGACAAAAATGGCATTCTGGCAAGATATTTGTATACGCCGTACTTTCATCTTGTTTTGATTATTATAAACAAAAAAAGCCACAAGTATGGTATCGCTGTACGCATGTGTATACCGAAAGATCAAACGAGCGATTTACGATACGTTTTGTTTTGAGCACCTACCTAAAATATCGTAAAGCATTTCATCACGACCGTATATACATATATACCTATTTACTATCGGCTCACCACGCGTTTTAGGCTGAGTTTATGGCATCTTTGTAGTACACACTTATACACAATCGAGCCGCGGCTGCAGCGCGTGGCTGCGATCGGGTTTGCCGTGTTGTGAAAACAAGCGGTGTGGGATCGTCGTCCCCGTCACCGATTACCTGCACGTACCGACTTACGCTTGTGTTTTGGTGTGGAGTTTTTTAAACATTTGATATATTTTTACTTGGGCGCGTTTTTCTTGATTGGCTCTACTAATTTTTACGTCGAAAACGTGAAAAACAACAAAATATGCCAGATATCTTTGTTGCAGAGGTATTTCAGTGTAGTAATAACTAAATCAACGATAAAACAATTAACTTTTTATACAAGTCTAGCAGCAATGATGAAATCATACGGAAACATTACTTTTTTTGCTTTATCAAAGTAGTATGGGATAATTAAGAGTTGCACGAAATATCAATGCAGAGAAACTACCAGCAGCTACTGTTACATTACCGATCTCTCTTTACTGGCATCACTTTGATTTATCGATTATTATGGATGATTGGTGATTGCTGTTTCTCAAGAAATTCATTTGTTAATCTTTAGCAGACCATTGGAATATTTTTTTGAAAATCAAACTTTTCATATTTGGTCAACTAAGTATATGGTCAACAGTTTCACAGAAACATAATCGGATGATTTAAATGAAACAGCAACTTATGGAATGTAAAAATTCCGAAAATTTGTACTCATATAATTATTTAATAATTAACTGTTATCAATATCCGTGTAATTTCTAAATTTTCACTTTTGGTTAATTAGTTTGTAATGACAGGAAAAAAAATGATTCCACGTGTTACGAAGTCGTTATCTACACATATTTCGAAATGTCATTTTTCTTTAAAAAAATACTAAATATTCACAATTTTTGGAAAACGCTTCTATCATAAAAGATTATTATATACGCAACACTTATTTCATTTTCATCGCATGTATACATGGGGTTCTCCGTGGCCCCATCATACACCTATAAAAAATTCTACTTGAAGAAAAATTATTTTTCACGGATGTAACTTTAATTCACTAATTGATCACTCATTGAAACTTTTTCCACAACAAAAAACCAGTTCAACCGAAAAAAAAATAGCAACAACCGTCGTAAACAACTTTTACTTTCCCTCGCAACTTTCGGAATAAAAACCCCATACGTGACGATCCATAAGTAAAACTTTTCACGTTTTCTTTTTCCATTACCGATCGCCGAGCAGCAAGACTCTCACGCTCGAACACTCGCGTGCTCTTTTCCCTGTACGTTTCTACACAATATATGGCTCCTTCTACAGTCTTTACCTTTGCCATCATACGTATGTACTATTTCTTTTTTTTTTTTTTTTTCCTCTCCCGAGAGCAGCGCACACGTGTATATTTTACATCCATACTAACACGTGAGTACACGTAGACAAACAATGTTGGGACTCGCTCTACTCTGATGTAACCTCGCTGTATACATATTTATAATGAACGTACCCATACATATATACGTGTGACATAGGTGCCGTGTGTGCGCATACCGAGGTGTATACATATATATATACCTGCACTCTAAACTCACGGGCAATTATTCTTTTTCACGTAAGAGGCGAGCCGCGGCTGCATTTTAAAGATGTTCCCATGGCGATGGGTATAAGTATGCGATCACAGCGCGGGTGTGACTGTTGCGAATGGCGATAAGCGTCTTGTTGACAATAATCGCCGTATAAAATGATACAATCAAGTCCCCATTGCCGATTCGCCGCTTGGTAAATCATACCACAAGATCTTTTTTTTTTTTTTTTTTTTTTTTGCATCTCCGATCGAGGATTTATTGCTTCATCAAGTGGCTCCCGCGACGCGTCCCATCGCTCTTCGGGGCTGCATGTCTCGATGGTGCGCTGGTAAAAAAGGTCCTCCCTGCAGGTATAATGTATGTACTTTTATTACCTCGCGTGCCGCCTTCTTGCTTCTCTTCGTACGTGCATATTTTTTCTTCCCTCTTGCTCTTCCTCCTCCTCTTTCATTATTTTTATGAGGCAAGACCAGCAGACCTCGGAAAGAGAGGACTCGTTTAACGACTTGGCCACACATCAACTTCCGTTATGCTCTTCTGTCCAAAGCGCTGCTTCTTCTCTCTCGGTGCGGCTGGAAAAGAGGGAATCGCTCGAGCTCGGCAGAAAATAAAACCGTTCCCCCCCGCACTGATGATGATTGATTTCTCGGTGAAGCTACCGTGGCGCAGATTATATGTGCACCCGTAGTACATATATACCTGTCAGTTTATGCGTCTTGATTAAAAAAAAAAAAAAAAAAAAAAAAAAGTGGGGTGCATAATATAATTACGAGGAGACACATCAGCAAACGCGTTAATCTTCCGTTCACTTTATGTATTTCATAGGCCGTGGAGGGATTTAATTTTGCTGCTTAAATATAATTATCGGTGACGAGCGCTTGGGGTAGGTACAATTAGTCGATTTAATCGCAACGCGGCGCTTCGACGTTAAACGTATATACACGTGTCTATTGAAGGGGAGGAGAGCGAGGATTTGGTACAATAATAAATCGTACGAAAATCGGGCGATAGTACCGAAAATCAGCCGCAAGTGCTCGTTAACGGTAACTCGACAAGACGAGCAGTGTATATTACACGCACGGCGGGACGTGTGTACGGCCTTTAATCGGCGCTTGTTTAACCTTGACTCCCAATCACGCCTCGTAACGGGCGAGTAAATTGATCCACTTGTCCGCTGGCTCGCTACCTCGTTTGATACAAATACATTGAAAGAAAAAAAAAAAAAAAAAGATTCAAGTTATCTTACTTGGGGTATAAAAAATGGTCATCGAATACATTGTACGGGCACAGTTGCGCCATCTTAACATGTGCGCTCGTCAATGTAGATTCGTGTACAAATTTTTTTTTTTTTTCTATTTTTTACGTATAGCACGCCTCTCGTGTAAAAAGTACGGGTTGCCGCCGCCGCTTGATTGAATCCTAATCGCCCGTATTGGGATGCGCTGACTCGGCTGACCGGCCTTTTATAAAAACAAAAAAAAAAATATTTTTTTTTATAGCTCATATATACTTTTGATGGAGGAGTGCGGGGCAATGATTTTTCGAGGTAAAATGACCTCGCGGGGAGGATAAATGTGACTCGACGAGGTGGCTTTCGGCCACGGTTGGAGCTCGTTATACCTTCTCGGATGAAGAAAAGCGTCACGTATACATGTCTTTCGGCTAACTAGACCGTAGGTATATAGGTACCAACTCACCGCAAAAAAAAAAAAAAAAAAAAAAGTAAGCCCAAGAGCAAACGACGAATTTAGCCGAGCCGTAATTTCACCTGCCCCCTCTTGGTGGCACGTGTGTCCACATACATGTATGAAAACGCGAAATGGACACGGAAACTCGGAAAGGAGAGAGACTATATACAGAGGCCCGCGAGTCGTATGTATAATACGTATATGTTCTACAACGCGACGCACGCGATACCCGGTTTGCCTGAGGTTTTTATCTCGCTCGGCTTTGTCGGTCGGTTGGGTTTTTCCACTATTTGGGAATTTCACACACGCCATGTACAAAAGTGACGTCACGTGATCCGTTACACGTACAGGCACCACCCAATCCTCTCGAAACTTTGTTTCGAACGAAAAGTAGGTGTGCACCTTTTTTTCCACCCCCATGTACACGTATGCACAGATATCAAGCTCAACCCAAGTTGGGGATTGTTTTTTTTTTTTTTTTTTTTTTTGTTAAGGTTCGAGGAAAATGAAGGTATAGACAAGTGTCTTATATTAGTACAGTGATATTTTTTTTTTTTTTTTTTCATTCGAGTTAACCATGCGCGAGGCAGCTTGATTTCTCAGTTGGACTATCATACATATACTTTCGCTACAAAGCCGCGAAAGAATACAACACCAGACTGACGATCTACCGATCCGATAAGCAAGGGCGCAACGAACCCTACACCTCCGAACATGACATATTTACACACGCGCATCCAACGAGATAATAAAAATAGAGGAGCCTGGAATCGACGTGTAAGTACTTTTGTTAGTATAGGTACGTGTATACAGAAGTGCGGCAGAGCTCGTTCGGAATGCCGCTCCCCCCCCCCCGAGAGATTTATTGTTCGGTAAGATATGTATACTTAAACTGGGGGGTGCCTTTAATTAAATCATTTGCCTCTGCTATCCTGCACGTAAACTGGTGGTGTGCCCTCCTCGAGAACCCCTTAGTCTCTCTACTGTATACCGTGAGCATTGTTCATGTGTGTTTTATTGGCCGTTCCCGAGGTGTCGTATCTCCATGTGTACATGCGTACTCGTTGCAACGTGGATTTTAATTAATCAAGTAAGTGCTGCTTAGCGTGGCGGGTGGGAAAGTATTGTTTAAACTTGATTGGGCTGCGCGAACGGCAACTATTTTACCATTACGCCAAGTTGAATTTTCATCCGATTGGCTCCAAAATACGGGTTCAAATCCATTTTCATTTTTTCCACCGTTTGCAACGTACGCTACCTGCATCGTGTTATTTATCAGGCACAATCACACGGTATAGCGTGGCCGATAAGACACTTTATAAACGCGCTTGGTCCATTACTCGTCATCACGCCGATGAATGATGGACACCAGGTTTATGATCAATGATTGAATGGTGCACCCTACACGAATCAACAAACAACGACGGTATATTATTACGTGCCGGTTTGTATATAAAATGTAGCCATCAGGTGGGGGCCAAAGGGACGGGCCGGATGAATTTATCGGCCAAAAAACAGGTCCCCGAGCGGACCAAAAAAAGAAAAGAGAAGAAGAAATAACCCCTGCACAATGAAACGTGAATACTTGAGTATACACGTGAAAGGGGAAGAAGAAAGAGATTTTGGTGTACGCGTGTGTATACTCGAGAGTCGGGGAGGAAATAAAAAAAAAAAAAAGTCGAGAAGAGAAGAAGGAACCGGAGGATTTCCGTGGCGGCAGCGTATGCACGTATACATAGGCGTGTGCAAAGGGGGACGACTCGAGGAGGACTTGCGTGTATGTGTATACTCGAAGGATGAGCCATCACCACCATCATGCACGGCGAACCGGTTGGGACCGAGAGAGGACTCACTATATACCTACATATGCACTCTTTAAGAAAAAAGGAGCATGAATTATACAACGACGGACTTACACTCGAGAGAGAGAGAGAGAGACGAGGGGCGCAAAAAAAGCGAGAAAAACCCCCAAAGTTTCGCGGCGCGTACGAGACGTGCGACATACGGAATTCCAATATTATTTCCATGGGTATCTGTATGGTCATACTAATTCAACAGAATTTGAAAGACGGTTGAATGGAGTAACGGGCCCTTTGTTCCAAGCCCCGAGAAAAGCTCGCGCGCGCTCATCGCCAAAGGGGTATACACGAGCGCGGGCTTTTCCGATCGATGCTCGAGGGGGGGGGGGGGTACAAAAGTGGGCCGAGCGCATACGATAAACCTATATATTGGGCCGATGACTCGACGGCGAAGAAACTTTTTGGGGCACGCGTGCGCTTATTCAGCACACCTTATCCACCAAGCGTTTGAAAAACGGAAAAAATAAAGTGCGAATGCACGAGCCCGCGCGCGTACATGCAAGTGCGAAAAGCGCTACCGCTATATTACGCGCGAATGGGAGTGATAAGGGGGGAAAAAAAGAAAAAGGAGAGAAAATAATCGCGGATAAAAAGCAGACGGAGTTGTTTTTTAAGGTGCGAGGATATTAAGTGTTTTCCATTTGCCCACATTTTGGGTATATATGGTGGCGTTGCGCTGCACTCCGGGGCTAAAGAGACTTTAACGAGCTACACTGTAATATAAACTGCAGTGAATATAATACACACGTACTTACCACCCATATACTTACAGGTCGCGGGTAGTCATGGTAGTAGTGGTGGTGGTATATATATATATAGGGTGAGGGTAACGAAGCGTCAAAGCCCCGCTAATTGACGCCTTGTGTGCTCGTGCAATTTGTCCGTATATACCTGCGCCCGTACACATGTACACTTGTTTACGCCCGTGCCAGGGTTTTCTTTTTTTTGTCTGACTTTGTCGCCTTTGTTACCTGTATACATATATACACATAGGTATATATCGATTGTTCGTCGGGCCGTTCGGAGCTAGGGTTTTAATTGAGATGGATCGTGTGTGCACGCGTACGTGGCAAGGAAATTCAAACGCTCCCGCGTGGCTGGAGGCTCGCGAGAATGTGTGTTTGGCCCCAGTTGAGAGAGAGAGAGGGTGGGACGGTGGCGGCGATGCATGTGGGTTAGAACACTGCAGCCAGCCAGAGGTGCACACAATTTACCTATATACATATATATATATATATACAGAGGAGGGCTCTGATTGATGGTTTCATCTGGCCGATGGTTAATTGCGCCTGTCGGACTGTATTACAGGTGCTGTTTGCTTCCTCTCCCGTCCCTCCTGTACCACCTACACAACAGCACGCGCCCGAGCTTTAATCCGCGCGAGTGGATATTGATGGTGTGTTGGCTATACCCTCTCCCTCCCACCCCTATGCGGAAGCTTCATGAGAAAATTATTATTTTCAAAGAACTCGATTGTACGCATATATATATACACATGTGTGTGCGTGCATGCAGGTGTGAGGCCCAACTTGCGGAATTTCAAGGATGACTCGATCGTCGCGTGCAACACTTTCAAAGCTATAAACTTCATCCTAATCAAACAACTCCAAAGTAAGCTCCGAATCCCGTGAAATGGGGCTAACTTTTCATTGTAATCATCCCTGGGCTTCCAATTGAATTTATCGCTTGGATTGAACACTCCGCGTATAACCTTCCTTCTTGGGCATAAGAGTCGGCGAATCACAGCGGTCCATTCCAAGCGAACGTGGACGCCAAAAAGTTTACAAGACCCTCCCGCTTTGGTGCATCGAGCCCCCTCGTATGTGTGTATATAGGTATGAATATATTATATATATATATATATATGTGAAAGCATGAGAGAGAGAGAGGCCCTCCTTCTGTTGCCCAGCACGTACCTCGCCCCCGCCTCCGAGGGAGAAGAGAGAACGAAGAGGCTGCCGATTGACCGCCGTTGGCCTTGACCTTGACGAAACTACCACTCTCTCTCTCTCTCTCCCGCATCTTCCAACGTAAGAGAGCGAGAGAGAGAGAAGGGCAAAACCGGACCCCTCTGGAATTTCCTCGGAGCGAGCGAGGGACACACACCGGGAGCTTAATGGCGCGACCGGCCGCGGAGTTACGCGCTTGCCTCCACTCGGGGGCCTTCCGCTCTTACGCGAGCAAGAGAGAGAGAGAGGCAGCTCTGGGCTATACTAATTCAATCGAGGGAGATGCACTCCCTTGCCTGATATATACGCCCGGCGCAGCTACTGCGCTTCGGCTCTCGCCCCTATGTATATGTACACCTATATATACGTTACACCGTGGCTGCAGTGCGCGCCGTAAATCAACTAGCGAGGAAGAAATATCTTATTTGTACGCGAGTATAATATAGTATTTTATCGCGTCTTGTCGACGGTTTTTTTCTCACTTTTCGGGAAATTGGTTAAAGGAGGAAAAGCGCGTACAAGTATATATAGATACGGTGGGACGTGATTGTTTTACTTGGGCCGAATAACAGCTTACTTTTCGTCAAGGTCAACGGTATCGCGAAGAGGAGAAAAAAAAAAAATACTCGCGCATAGGAAACCAATTAGTTATCGCGAGTTATATCCCGGCCACAGCCTTCCAAGTGGAAGTGCAAACAATAATACACGGGTTTTTCATACCCCGTGCGCCAATGTGCTGCGGGCCCATATACACGTGCAGGTTAAACGTATATGCGGCGTTAATTATCGCTCATCCGTCGAGCGGCGAAAACAAAGTTTTTTTTTTTTTTTTTTTTTTTTCTTCTTTGCTTTTCGTTCGTTGAATCGCACTGGTGTACTTACTACCAGCCCCGACGATTCTTTCAAGTGAATTCAAATCCCGAAAGCCGCCTCCGCTGATGGGCGCTAATTAATCACCCCGGCGTTCGTCAACGTTAATTTTCACGCTCGATCGCACTCGCATATATAATGTACATACAGCCCCCACACGGTGATATATACCTGCACGTATATACATACATACACACACGAGCGTTAGAACGAAAAATTAATGAGCGGCGATGACGATCTTAATTTCACGCGGCAAAGTGGCTCGAGTTTGATTGTTCGTTTTGTTATTCGAACATGATTATTCTGCGGGAAAAATTCGTTGGGCAAACAACGACCCGAGCGAAGAAAAAGCGATTGTTTTTTTTTTTTTAATTGCACGCGATAACAATGTTCATAGGAGGGACAGTACGTGTACATTTTTTGGAAAAATCTGCAAGCTTCCATACGTATCCTCAAAGAAGGGAACAAACTGGTCACTGTGTAAAAGACGAAGAAGCAAAGACCGAGTGGGTACGCGATGATTAAGTATAGACGAGGTCGCGCGTGCCACCGATCGCATCGTTTATATATTATTATACACGCATGGTGTGCGGCTATGTGGGTATTGTACACAACAGAGCGCAGCGGCGTTATATGAACCGGGCGAGCTTGACGCACGTATAGCTGCACGCGAGCGCGTAATTTTCGCAGTCGATGCACGCGGCTATGACGTAAGGAGCGAACCCACGCGGCAGATCGACCGTTACACGTTATTTATTAGGCCCAATGGTTGAACCCTCGAGGGGACTTTTCGGAACAATGTAACCGGAGGATGGCCGCGCGAGAGGAAAGATCGATCGCCCCGCGTGCAATCGTATAGACGTGGCGTCGCTTATGTATATACATACGCAGTAACAAGGTCGAGTATGTATACATATAGATACCGATGCTCATGCATTGTGTGCTCGCTGTGCGACTCGAGTGCACGTATATTAATTGATTTGCGGCGCGTTCGTTGTGGGCACCACGTGACTAGAGATTTTTATAAATTACGACTCGCTTTTTTTTTACTCTGCGCGTACGTACAATTGTCGGGGCCTTGGGTTCGGCTAAGATCGGTAGTGCAGCCCAAGCGTACATATAGCTACGTGTTAGCAACGAGAGACTCGGCGATGCTCATCGTTTAATTTTTAATTGATTGAATTACAACTACAAGTGTTAAACTATGTTGAGAACTCGTGTACTTTTTACCGATCACGGCCGGACGGCTAGTCGGCAAAGTGGGTTACGAGATGGCGGCTTAATTATGAAGTCGTATGATTAAACGATTTGTCGTTCGATAACTCGTGTTGGGCGAATGAGACACACACACGCATTAACCGGTGCGTCTCTTCTCGAGCGGGTGACCCTATTTTCGAGGTTTTATTGGCGCATGTATACGAATCGGAAAAAGAAAAGAAAGAAAATGGGGACGAGCGTGCGTCGACGGCAAGAGCGACGATGAAAACTATGCTACGTCGTAACTATTGTGGTGCATGTATGTATACACGTCAATCACGAAAATCGCGCTTTTGTGTGTATACAGCCATCGACAAAAGAAGAAGAAGAAGAAAAGGGCAAAAGCTCAACGCAACGTTCCCTCGGATGAAGAGAGCCGGCCGGGTTTGATGTACCTGTTCCACGACGCACACTATTATACATCACCTTTTCATCCACTCTATGAAGAAAAAAAAAAAAAGTGGCTCGAGCCACTTGCGTCACATGCATGTAAGTATATAAATATTACATTGTGTGCCACGGGTGTAGGTATACATGTATGTACTCCCGCGCTGGATTTCGTCCGAAGGCAAACACCTCCTGGTAGATATATACACGTACGAACCAGTCGCTCAACATATTATAATACACATACGAGGGTACAGGGGACCACCGCACGTGCGAAAGGCGAATGACACGAGCGAGAAGAACAGGGAGAGTCAATTCGTATATATGTATGTATGTACACACATACCTGTGTACGCGTGGTGGTATCAAAGTATGTACACTTGTATACACTTACAAGTACACATTATAGTCGCCGGCAACGATTTGGAGGCTTGGTTTTTTTTTTTTTTTTTTTCACTTGTATACACTTACAAGTACACATTATAGTCGCCGGCAACGATTTGGAGGCTTGGTTTTTTTTTTTTTTTTTCTTCCTTACGAAAGTAGGAGGAGACGCCAGGAATGCTCGGTGGGATAGATTTGCATAAATTTGTTTATTGTGTCGCGTTGGCTCGCTCGCCGTTGATTCGAATTTCCGAAAGGTGCGTTAATAAAAGCCCCGGGACGAAGCAGTACTATACTATACTAGCTCCAATGCAATATATAAGTATATGGTATGTATTATATATTAAACGCGTGCACTATTGGCTCTTTAGGGAAGGAAAAAGAAGAGGACCGGTGGTTAAAAGCATTTGGCTTCCCAAGTTGGTGTAACTGAAGGAAGAAAAAAAAAAAAAAAAAAAAAAAAGAGAGAGAAATTTGAAAGTCAGCGTATAATACGAGACGAAAGGGGGAGGGAGCACCGCCGCGCGTCAGAGAAAAGTCACACGAAGAGGAGAGCGCAAAGTAAAGGTGTCCTCCCCGGAGAATCGTAAGCCGAGTCGTCGCGACCCGCATAAAAAATGATACCCTCTTGGCGTCCCTTTGGCTACTCGCGCACCGCCGTGAATCCGCAACTTATGCGCGCCTCGGGTACTTACATTACGTGTGATATTTGTTTTCGCAATGCACGAGTACAACGAAACACTGGATCAACGAGTCCAGGTATATACGTTGGATATGGGAAGATGCATTAATTAGGATTTTCCCGCGCGTGCAAGAGAGCAGTGGGGTTTGTTTTCCCTGCGTGTGTACCAACGTAGCCTTTCTCTCTCTACGTATGGATTTTTCTCCTATTTTTACTCTCATGTGCACCTATACTACAATAAAGCGGATATATATATGTGTGTGGGTGTGGGTGTGTATACCCATGTAGCGCACACAAGGGCCTCGGATGGCTGACTCGGGCCGACGGTAGACAGACAGGTCTATAAGAGCGTAAAATCAACAGGATCGTCCTATCATATTTCAAGAAAACTTCCCTCGTTTGCCAACTCCCCCCCGCCCCCCCCTCGACAAGACGAGCAGTGTATATTACACGCACGGCGGGACGTGTGTACGGCCTTTAATCGGCGCTTGTTTAACCTTGACTCCCAATCACGCCTCGTAACGGGCGAGTAAATTGATCCACTTGTCCGCTGGCTCGCTACCTCGTTTGATACAAATACATTGAAAGAAAAAANTGGGGGAGATGTATGAAAGGGAATATATATATGTATAGGGTGGGTAACACAAACGCGGTGTATATTAGAAAACTGCGAGAGTAATGAAAAAAAAAATATATATATATATATACATAAGCTGCAAAGACACATACAACAAAGTGCAAGCATTTTTCCACAGATGTATAGTTGATTTGGACGTTCGCAATATAATCTCAATCGTTTTTCGCTGTGCCAACGAATCGTACACACATACTCAATTCATCACCCGCGTTATATATATTATGTACACGTCACCTGCGTGCATTGCTTGTTTAAAAATGCGCGAGAGTTTGTCGTTGCGTCACGAAAGACCGAGTCGTGTTCGCGCATTTACTTTTGCATACATACGTTATATATGCATATGTGTGATGTGTTGTGTGCACTTCGAGTATACACATCCATATACATGCATGCAAGTAAGTAACGCAACGCGTGTATACATTATCTCTCTCGTGCGTATATGATATTGTATGCTCGACAAGAAAAGTTTTGTGTGCCGAAGAGACAGACGGTGAGCACAAAGCGGGTGAATAATTGGTTATAGTGTACGACTTTTTAGGAAAAAAAAAAAAAAAAAACAACAACAATCAATCAATCGAGCAGCACTTTTTTGTATTATATTATTCCCTCGCGTACGAGTGACGGACACAATAGGGCACATACTTATGATTATATTTTATCGATGAATAATCACTTTTAATCGCTAACCTCGCACTTACCGATGAATCGGGTCAAACGCGCTCTCGGCATGGATGTATCATTACATCGATCTATCCATCGTTTGTACATACACATAATTCATGTATGGATATATATATTATATTCTTTCCGAGGAAGCCGATCGCTGTTGTGGTTTTGATTTTCAAGTACATACGCGCGTGTGAGGGTACAATTTATGATTAAATTACACGGCGCGCGAGTCGAATGCGCGCAGCGATACCTCGAGAGGAAGAGGAAAAAAAAAAAAACTCTCCGATGCCATCAGGGACGTAAAATTATCTAGAGACCGTTTGTTTTTTTTTTTTTCTCTCTTTGCGCCCAGGTGAAAGTACACGCGCGGTAGAAATCCCGTGTATAAGTAGTCGACTCCCCATCACGTAACAAGCAATGCCTGCGCGCGGCTGTCACTTAATCGCCTGTATATTATATATAGGTACGGATGTTTTAGAAAAAAAGGACCTCGCGTTTTTGCAAAAACGTGTGGGAGACAGAAATCAAATTAAGCTCGAACAATCAGGCCTCTTTTATACAGCCTCGGTTTCCACGAACTTGCGCAATTCCATTAAAACTTGCGAGCTTGCACATTCGCGTAGCTGGAAAATAATATATACAAATAATGTACGTCTCTCTCCCGAGGCTCTCGTAACGCATTATTATTTCTCGGCTTACTCCGCGCACAAGTACTCACTTACTTTGTACATCCAACAGCTTTTGCACGCACACAAGTCGGTTATTAATTAATATCCATGATATCGATGAACAGCGCCTGCGCCGGGGGGCTTCGATGAATTGCAATCTGGTAATGGTAATCGCGTGCGCGTTTTTTTTTTTTTTTTTTTTTTTTTTTACAACCCCATCGTTAATCATAAAATGATGGTAATCATACAAAAACGACGATTATCTTACGCACGTATACCAAGTAAGTCGGAAATAATCGGCATCTCGCTATTCGATCGGCCAGTTTTGTTGTTCTTCGCAGCGAGTCGTTGAGGTCACAGTTGCGTTCGATTCGAATTGGATGAAAAAGTAACTTTTGCGAGTGCATTGCACTCGTTGAGCATTAAAACACTACTTACGCCCCGGCTGACATTTTACACACGCCATGGGTGTATATATGTATAACCTGTGGGCTCCGAGCAGCCAAAAAAATAGTCGAAAAGTGTGTGCATCGCGAGTATAAGTTTAGTATACATACACTTACCTCACTGGCGCGTAAAAACGAGGCAAAGAAAGGAAAAGAAGAGAGAGAGAGAGGGAGATGCGTCAGAAGCTATACCAGCTGAGCCGCACGAGTCTCCGTTTCCGCGCTCTAGTAGTCCGGGACGAGCGCGACCGAGGAGTTGTGTTTTTATATTCGGTTGGTGCGAGTTTACTTACGTGGAGGCCGGTGCGGCTATCGAAGCAACGAACGAGCATAACAATATATGTGTACGTGTGGTCGTCCAACCCATTGCGTCGGAGATGTTCTCGAAGATCTCGTTCGGAGGAGGTAGGAACGGCAGAGGTCATTTCTTCAAGAGCAAGAAGAACCACGGCAGCGAGAACAAGATGAGGAACTGGGCTCGCTCGAACGGGCAGCGCGACGAGGATGAAAAGCCGAGGCTCGAACCGATCGCCGATATCGTTGGCATTGGGTGATTACACGCACATACATATATTTCATACTTGTATTGTAATGTTGCGCTGTGCTTTTTGTTTATTGTACCCAAATTGACACGAGTACAGAGGTGCACCCGAGTGACTGCGTGTATATGTAACTTTGTTGTCGACTCGGTTATTGGGTATATCAGCCACATAATATATAAGTACTTTCACTTATCAGTGCCGAGTTTGCGGGCTGCATTGACGAGATGAGAGAACTGGGAATATCAGGATTGACGGCAAACAAAATTATGATCCGTTGTTTGAAAAAAAAACATACGTACAATTTGTAACTTCCCCGTTTGAGGCTTGAGTTAGAGCGTCGCAATAATTGGGTATACCATCATCAAAGGTTGGGCATTGTGATGGTGTATATATATAGGTGCCGCCGTGGGTGAAACTTTTTTTATTTTTAATACCTCGCCCTGGCTTCGGTCAAATTGATGGCATATCGGTATCAGTGTGTAGATAATACGATATAAAATTTAAACATTAATGAGCATCAGCTCACTAGTGTGTAATCTTATCTATTCCACGGATGGTAACAGACCCCCTCTCCCCCAGCCCAAGAAAGTATTAAAAAGAAAAAAAAAAAAAATTCAGTTAGAAAGAACAAAAAATGCACCCTCTGATTACACAGTTTGTTTAAATTGAACCCTCATAAATTTTGTAGAAAAAAATTATTACCAGTTACCAAGTTGTCTTGTTTTAAACCTCCGATATCTTTGGAAAACACTTCTTTTTCGATACAACATTGGCTTATAAAAAATGAACCTTTTCTAATTTAAATTGAGCTTATCTTACATTTGCAAATATTAGCTTGGTTTTTTTATTAACAATTAATACATAATACTGGTCTAAAAGCTAACCTCATCTCTATCATGTTTATCAACTGCGCATGCGCTCTGGGGGCTTGTTACCAATAGTATGTGTATATTCGCTCCGAGCCGATGCAGAGGTTGCGCCCTCTCTAGCCAAAATCAGGCAAAATTTCTTGCATGTAAACAAACGGCTTAGAACATATTATATTTATACATACGTACAGCTGCTTGTGATTGGCACTTGGCAAGCTAGAGAGAGAACGACGATCCTCTCCTGCTGCCTTATTCAGCCAATCACAAGCAGCTATACGCATGTATATATGTTCTAAACCGTTTGTTTACATGCAAGAAATTTTGCCTGATTTTGGCTAGGGGGGGCGCAACCTCTGTATCGGCTCGGAGCGAATAGGGAGATGATTACAGTTAAGTTACAAACAGTACAGATCCTAACAATTTCTCGAACAAAAGTTGAAAGAAAAAAAAAAAAAAACAGATCCGTGTAACGAGGCTCACGCGAATGGCACGCGAATCGGTACAAAAGAGAGAGAGAGAGCAGTATGTATGAGCCTTGACCCATAGAAGCAGTATAGCGTCAGCGGCAGAAACGCTCTTTGGTCCACGTATTCTGTGAATCGGTATACCTGTAAATACCGCGTACCTACATACAAAGGACAGTAACGAGGGCTCATTGAGTTTGGGTCCATCGGATTCTCCACGCGTTGTTTTTTATCACAGCCACGCAAAGGCAAAACCTCGTACGTGAACTTTCATTGGCGTCCCCCATGCGATCGGTATATATACATGTATATATATGTATACCTATGCGTCATGACGGAGCTGAGCTTTCCTTCGCTTTTGTTTCAAAGGCGCGTGGGATGGAGCTTAATTGATCGGAGCGTCCCTACTGACCGAGTCAACTGGGATTCGGAGGCGCTGTTTCGATCGAGTGCGGGGAAAAAAAAGTCCAATGAGCCGCGGGCGACCCTTACATGCTGTATTATGACCTTTGAAAAAGGCTTTGCTACTAAACTGTTTCAATTTGAAAAACAGTGATTTTATGTCAAACAACTCCAACTGCAGCAAAATGGTGTAGGAATACCGTATTGTGGGAAAACACTTACGCCGGTGTTATTATTTTTTTAAAAATAGCCACCTTTTTTTTTCTTACATACACCGACTGATCTACAAAAACTGGCTATGAGGTCTGTCGTGATAATTAAAATTAAAAAAAAAAATAAAATAAAAAATAAAAAAATTTAGAGGAGCTGCCTCGGTATAAGCGCAACCCTTTTAAACTCCTTCTCGGCCCGACACATTCCACCCTCTCTCTGTCGCGTGGAACACGGGGAGCGTCTGCTCTGGCGATTTTGGCCGACAGGAGCCGACCGCGAGCTCGTGTCCTCTCTACCCAGACCATCATCACCACATACATGTATAATACATATATTATACTCTCGCGACCGGTTTTCCCGGTCTCCCAGCATATATACTTATATATCTATAGGTACGCCTCTTCTCTTATATCCGTGCTCCTCTCACTTGCACGCGCTATCCTTCGCAAAGACTCCCCTTTATACGCGCACACGCTCTCTCTCTCCTCCTCTGCTGTGTGTGGATGCACACATAACAATAATAATAATAATAATAACATATAATACTTACACATGTTACGCTGTACGTATACACTACCGCACCACCACCACCTCCTCCTCCTCCCACATCCCCGGAGAGGCGGCTGCTGCAGCATCTGTGTGTATACGCGACGCGACGCATTGTTCTCGCCATCATCAGCACTGCTCTCCGCGCTCGGCTCGACGTTCTCCGGCTCGTGTATCAGTATAGTAATGTATTTTCAGCATACACTTACTCCGGGTGTACAGGTATTTTGCTTTTCCGCGTAATTAGCGAGATTTTTAAGTCCATACGCTATACTCCCTCTCTCCTATGTCGTATACCCCCTGGAGTATAGTGCCATGCGCGTACCCGTAGAGATTTTTCCGCGCAACCCCCTTTCGCGAGAGGGTGTGTTACCTGTGACGTTCGTTACACAATAACTATACAATAATATACGTGCGTGCTGCACGTCACATGATATAATATATCATATACATAGTGTATGTACTTGTATCGCAAGAGAAGGAGGAGGAGGAGGTGAAGAGGTAAAAAGGAGCAGCTGCTTCTGTGCTCCGCCGCCGAGAGGAGGAGGACCGGTGTCGTATCCTTTGTTTAGATTTTCTGCTGCCTAATCTACTGCCGGGAGCGCGTCTTCTTGCTGCTGCCGCTGTACTGCCATAATAGGTATATTAGCTGTCATTGCTGCAAATTTATTCGAGTAAGGGTAAATAATGTCATTTTGTGTATATATACACGCGTGTTCGATTGGTAGGTGATGCTCATCGCCCTACCACCCGAGGTATACATATACAAATAATGTATTTTTTCATTGTTTGATGATTACACGTAATGTTTATTTAGCGCTTCCTTTTCGTACCAAATTTTATAAATTTTTTTTTTTGTCCGTAAGCGCGAGCACACGTGTATATACTATTTTTTCTAAACTCCGAGAAACAGTATACCATATGTATATGTATATATGCCCATAATAGTGACGATAAAAATAGAAGTATACGCACACGGGGCCGCGTGGCACTCAAGGGCAGAGTTGTACGGAGGAAAGGCTCGTCCGTCAGTGTTTTATTTCAGTTTGTCCGTCTGACTCTCCCCCTGTGGACAGGTTCTTCAAAGAGCATATGTGTACACACACACACACCAGTAAATGTGTATGCGCAGGTGGAGGGAGGGAAGCGGGTTTAGAGAGCGCGCGTGTCGTTGAATCGGAGTGAAGAAGAAAAAAAGAGCCACACGCCACAAGTATTACCTATATCCAAATGTGTAATTCATCAACTTGCAAAAAAGCTACAGCGTTGATGGGATGTGTGAGCAGGAGGAGGGGGAGTTTGAAACGCGCACGTGCACCGCTGCTCCCTTGTGTATGTACTGTCAAGGTATAGTATCGCGATTCATCGCTGATGCCGAAAAAATCCGTGTCGCCGATTTCTTTAGCTGAGGAGCTGTATACTCCGCTGGGGATTTGGGGAAAAAAAAACAACACACCGCAACCAAGCGTTTATCTATGCGATCGACTGGTTCTAGAGAATGGGAGGGGAGGGGAAGTTGCAAAAGTAAAAGAGAGAAATCGGAGCCGCGGCGATTTCGATATCTCGTCCCTGGGAGCTTTGGCTCGTGCGTGCATGAGCTTTTGAAAGAACGGCCGATTTTTAAGTTGTAGGCATACACTATACGGCGGTCGGCAGTGCATGTACGTGTATTTTTTATACAACAGAATGCTTGAAAGCTTAACGTTTTTTTTCAAAATTAATTCTTACGTCTTTTACAACGTATTAAAATCAAATTGTAGTAACGTTACGAAAACGTTATGCACAAACGTTGGTGATGTCTAAGGATTTTTCTAATTAATATGTATATTCCTACTGAATTCAAATTAATGAGGTTAAGTTGATTTGCCATCATTTTTAGGAACAATTATATTTTATTTAATTAAGAAGCACATGGTATAGTTATTGAGAGTGACTGAACCTCACTAGGTGCTATCATTCGAATTACAACACCTGTCAGAGCCACTAATTATCTACACGAGTAATTTAACGCAGAGTTCAGAGATTTTTAGTTAAAACAATCGGTGGACATTTTCAATATTCTTACGACGTTTGTGTAACGTTATCGCACGTAATTGTTTTCCAACTTTTAAAAAATGTGAAAATATCGTTTATACAACGATTTCAAAAGTAGGGGTACGACGTATGTAACTGTACGTGTGATGAGGCAATCGTAAAATTCGAATCATCGGCTCTGCTGCACGTATAGGTATCCACGTGTATTTTTTGCTGGAATTTCACTCCAGTTGAGAAACAAAGGCTCTTGCAGGAGATTGACGGTGGCAACAAAGTCGACGATGAAGGCGAAATTGCAGTTTGAATCGCACAATGATTTTTATGTTACAGCGAATTCTCGTTCTTTTTTTTTTCATTGCAATACGGTTTCGTTTCATTCTCGTTCTCTCTCAAATTCCAATTTAACGCGAAAACCGATCTTTTGTTTCTATAAGTAATTAAAATTAATTTGTTCGAAATTGACGAGGACGCATACATTTCGCATTAAACGAGTAGGCCGCGCATACTTATAACGTACATTACATTAAACAATAGAAATCCACGAGGGCGTATTAATTAACAGGCTGTTGCGTCGAGGAGTATATGTTTCGGTGAAATGGAAAAGTTCTCCTTTGTCTAGAAAAAACGACAAATAAAAACGAGGAGCAGAAACAAAATCTACCGTCGGCAAGTCAGGAAGCAACTCTGCGCGGTAGTTTGTAACACATCAACATCCATCCGCTCTCTCGTCCTTTGCTTCCCCCATCATGATATTATACACACACAATTTCTTCGAAGCTTTTGCAGCATCCCACGCTCGTCCTTTTTTTTTTTTTGTTATCCCTCGCGCGCAGGACCTCGGAGCGGCAGCAAAACGTGCACGTTAACAGAGAGAGAGCCGGTCTCTCTTTCTTTCTTACCCTCTTCCTTCGTCTTCGTGAGCATACACAACATATATAGATATATGCGTTCAAAGAGTTGCGAGCGCGGGTGAGCAGAGAGAAAAAGAGAGAGCCGCGATGCGAAGCACTGAATGCTCGGACTACTCTTCTTCCGCCGGTCCGGCTTAGTTTTGGTACAAGGATAGTTTAGTCGCAGTTGTTACGTCGCGTTGCGCGGTAGTGTGATACACCTATTCATATACATTACAGGTGCCCATCAACCACTTGTAACTTGTAAGAGGAGTTGTAAGGGTGTGCGTATAATAGGGTTAGTTTTGTACCACCAAGTGCTTTTGACTGACAATAGTGCGTGATACGTGTGACGAAGCGTGTGATTTTTCGGAAGCATCGGGGCTACCGCGTGTGTATGTATATAGGCATCTGTAAAAGGGGTGGAAGAAGGAGGAGGGAGGAGCACCTGATACACATATACGTATATTTTGTACACGTATACGATGAGGGTCCGAAGAATCCGATGTCTGATGCCTCAGCGCGGCACATACAAGTGAGTGCGTGCGTTTTTATCTTTGCATGCGCTCTTTCTTTTTGTTTTTTTATCTATTTTGTCTCCGACCGAGAGATCGGTCGTTATTTTTATTTTTATTTTTTTTTTTTTTTTGCAAGTATAATATATACCTACTCCTCCGAAACGAAAGGTTAGAGTGCTCTCGGGAGATTAAGATTCGCGCTCCCTTCTGCTTACGATGGAAGTACCGAAATCGTTCGGGTAAAAGATCGTTAATGTAACAACAACGTGACGCCCCGTAAATAACCTATACATATTATCAGCAATTACTGTATGAGGGTTTTATCAGCGGTTTGTTCATGTGTGTGTGTGTGTGTGCGTACGTTATTTACATTGCAAGCTCTGCTCATTTTTTACCGCTTCAATCAAACTTTCTCGCGTACTTGACAAATCGTTGGTTCGATTTCACGTGACTTTCATCATCATTTGAAAGCTCGTTACACGAGTTGTTGTGAAAACGAAGCGACTTCGTTGCGCAGTTTTTCATATACCTATACTCCTCGATAAAAACATAAACTGCTCCAATGAACGGTACGCGCTTGCAGTGAGGCTGTCAGAGAGTTAAAAGTCCATCCCGTTTCATGACATTTGATCATGTTTCTCTGTATTTTTGGGTTCTTCCCTATAGGGATATATGTATACATACCTATATGGGACCTGAACTTTGGTATACCTATATGACATAATATCATTATCTGCAATCATAAACGCGATATTCAAATTGTTGTATCCCTGAATTGTGATAGCTCAATTGTTTGTATGGCGAACTTTTTTCTTTGTCATGTCTCATCGGTAGCCAAAGTATGTTTTCTCGATACAACGTTACATTCAATAAATTAATTACTTACCAGTCCTTGTATTTGGTAAATATATATTCTCAAAGTTAATACTATACGTTACGTCTGATGCGTACCGGCAAACATTATACAACGACATGTACGCGCGCGCACGCACACAATGGGCTTTTCGCATGAATTCAAAGGGGAGCCTGTATAAGTATGCGTACCTAAGAGGATCCCCGCCTGGGCTTCTCTTTTTCTTTCTCTCGGTTCCTCGTCCCTTTTGCGCTGTATAAGTATAAGGCGCAGACGACGACGACGGCAAGCTGTGTTTTTTCGACCAGCCGCTCATCGACTAACGCCCTTTTGTTGCCCTTTCCTCCTTCTCCTTACATTCTTCTTCGTCTTCTTATATAGGGATTCGTTTGGTTTCTTTTTTTTTCCCCTTTCTTTCCTTCTTTTCTTTTATTTTCGTTCCAAAGGTGAACGACGCTCTTTTGTTTTAATAACGTGTATATATATACGCGCGCCAAATCGGGAGGGTTCTTTTTTTCAAACGAAATGCATCGACCGCGATTTCGTGGTGTGTGCCTGAGAATTGTTTTTTATTAAAATTTTTATTTCATTAAATCAACTGAGCCAGTCACGTAGTTATGTTACGTATCTTCCATCCGACAATAATCTGTATTGACTAATGTCGTTATTTTTTTTTTTTTTTTTTTTTTTATTTCTGTTGCAGGTGAGTGTCGAAAATGATCGCGTTACTAGAGCTTCTCGGTAGCGTAAGTCACAATAGTTTATTTACGTTTTGGTTCTTGTTATTCGAAATTCTTTTGATCAATCGCTTGTGTGATATAGTATATTGCATCATATCCTAGTGCCATGCGTTTTTCCTATACTATAATATATATACCGAGTGTTCCTAAAAAAAAAAAAAAAAAAAAAACTCTACTGTGGGATGAAGTTCATCAAATTAAAGAAACATAAACTATGAGCATCTAATGCGTGCTTTCCTAGATATTATCGATTGAAAATCAATGAATTGGTACATCAGGTGAGTTGTTGGCTTCTTCATTGATTTTTTATCGACAATAATTTGAAGAGTATCTATTGGATCAAAATTATCGATTTTTTACCCTACAAGTTATACCGATGAGACCCGATAAAAAAAAATGCCTCTGAATTAAGTTACAACACTAGGTACATCTGAATGTAGCTGTATCATTGGAAACACATTGGCACATAGTTTGTCACGGCCAAGTGATTGTGATAAATTTTTATCCGAGACTCCATTATCTCAGTTTGTTTGGATATAGCGTTTTGTCTAATGACGGTACTTAATCCGTAAAGTATTTGAATTACACTTGTTCCATGAAACTTAAAAAAATGCTAAAATATCGAAAATCGCACGTTCATGTTACTTTTGCGCCAACTTGACAAGCCGAAACAAGAGTCGTTTTCCCTCAAATTTTCAAACGCTTTGTTGCAGGCATATTACAGTCAAACACCCCGATAACCCACACCCGTACCTGCCTCTTTTCATTAATATTCATCCCGCGGTTCGCCCCCATGCCCTGCATATACACGTGTGTATATATATATATATATATATATATATATATAGGCACATCAACGGAGCGCGTCGTACAATCACGGAAGATCCCGGGCTGTTCTATATACGTTCGTTTCGCGCAATAGCTCGCTCTCTCTCCCTCTCTCACGCGGAAACGTGGCCATCTCCATTTCACTCGACAGCAACGCGTAATTATACACCCTCCGAGTGAAAAACGGCATTACGACGCGGAAAAGAGAGACATTTTCGCGAGAAGGGGCACAATTAAAGCCAAGTCGGGCGACCCTCTCTCCCTTCTCCTCCTGAATTTTGCAATCAGAGCCAACTCCCACGTTTCGACCGGCTTCCTCGCGCGATAAGCTGTTGCCGCATTTTTACGCCCTGGCGATGATAACATCATATTTTAGCTGACGATGACTGCGAAAAGGTAACACAGGAACGGGTACTTGTTGATTTCTTTTTTTTCTTTTTTTTTTTTTTTTCGACAATACTATAATGTTTATTTTACTCAGAGTCCAGTACACACGGTGTATAAAAAGCAGAGGAACAAGATCTTTCATTGTTGTACAATTACATACGCGGGGCTTAATTCCCCGACATGTGTGTATTTAGTATCGCGTCTCCTGACGTGTGTACAATATACATACATTGGCTGCATTAGATTTCATTTGTGCAGTACCGGGAACAACTCTGCACACTGTACAGGCAGTACGTACACATGCTTGACTACGCCTACGCGCCTCATGCAAATTTTCATTTCTTTTCTTTGCTCCTAATTGGACAATGGGGCGCTGCTCTCCTTTCGCGCGACCGGAGAATCGTAATTGTTGCGGCATTTATCATTTTCGAGCGAATTACAATCGAAAGAACTTATTTGACTTGATTTTTTTTTTTTTTTTTTTTTTTTTTTTTTTTTTTTTTTTGGTATACCTACTGGCATTTAACAAATCGATAGTATACGTGCTCCATAGGCATGACCTGTGATTATTACTTTTATTCGACATTTTGTCATATAATATACCCGCACGATTGCATTATATACATTTAACACGCGGTATCATTAAATAGCATTTAGCGATCGACTCCTGGTTATTAGCTATTTTTTTTTTTTTTTAACATATTCTTCTCTCTTGTTGCTAAAAACGACGCTTGAATCATTAACGTCCACATAATCTTTATCCACTTCGCTGCTGCATCTCTCGTATACCTAATATACATTATATTACACGCGCGGGAGCAACTTAGTATGCAAACGTCAAAGCCGATCAGCCTTTCATATACAATGTATATATTATATAGTGTTATACCCAATATTATCAAGATAATATATATATACGGACTCCGTGCCCTCCGTGGTTCATATAAATATGCAAAGGAATATATTTTTTTTTTTTTCTGTCTATACCCTGGCAATCATCGATAATCATCGCATTCCGACGGTATTATCAAAGCCTACTATTATCCAGCTGGCTTGATACACATACATGCACATCGTATATATCATACATCATTTAATTTACCTGAATAAAGCCGCCTCAGCTATGTATAATATAATGTATGTACCATTACTTTTGTTGTTGAGAGCGAGCAGTGCGCTAATGTGTATGAAGGGTGCATTACGTATTCGTGTACTATTGTGCGTTACAAACGAGTGTAAAAGTGAAAGGAGCTTTGTGCTTGCTATATGTGCTAAAAGTGCTCTGATTTGAATTTTCACTAGTACTGCGACTTTTTTATTTTTCGCGGGGGGTTTCAAGTACTGCATACCAAAATGTATGAACCATCGATTGGCGATGATGATTTTTTCGGATCATCCCACGTACGAATCGATACCGGAGAGGCAGGTTTGCTCGCATTGAGATGCATTTTTAAGGTAATACTTCCTTCCACTTACAAGGTATCGAAGTGATGTAGTAGGTATCGTGTACGATTTCTGTGAATTTCTAAAAAATTGTTTAAACTTTATATACGCAAATTGTAATTCATGTGTTGAAATTGATTGTACTCGCGAAAATAGGTTAGTCAAATAGGTTCCAGTAGTAGTTGAGTAGTTTGCATCAAGAAGCTACATTTTTATCAACACATCAAATCTAGCATCTTGATGTGCTCTTCTTAAAGATTGTGAAGAGAAATATCCTGTACATTTTTTCATTGCTCTAATCTTTCAACGATATCCCCACAAAGTTGCGCCTCGACCTCCCGACTCGTTTGGAAGTATTTCCTCGGCGCGAGAGCACAGCATCACTTCCGAACGAGAAATCATGAGCCCGTGGGAGGTAGAGGCCAGGTGTGTAGTATAAAATCTAAAAGAAAAAAAAAAAATAATAAAGTTGTGTTCCCGTGTACACTGGCGCCGAAAATGTGAAAAAAAAAAATGGGAAAAAATATAAATGAGAGGTGAAAAAAACCAGATTCTTGTGCAACAGCGACTAGGTGTGGGTGTCCACGTAAAAGGGACATTTCACACGCGCGGCTCGAGTGCACCTTCGATAAATAAGAAGACGAAGGAGAGAGGAGGAAGAACAGAGAATAAAAGACCTAATGAAATTAATGGAGAGGTTCAATGCACGCGCGCGCGTGTAAGTAGGTACGTGTAATACTGTACACCGCATCGTCAGCGTTTCGGATTTCGGGGCGAGAAAACGCGCGTGTGTGTGCGTGCGTACGCTAAAGTGCGAAAGTATTATACATACACGCACATGCAGCGAAGGGAGAACCTTTTGTACGTTTACTGGATATATATGGGTCATTTTATAAAAAAACACAATTTTCCACGGCCTAGTTCATTGGTATGATATTCGTAGAAATTTTTTCAAATATCAAAATAGTTACTTTCTTTCCAACTTGGTACAAAAATTAGATTTTGAAAAGCTACATTGCTTTCATTATAAATGGAAAAAAGTAGCTAAGTTGACGTTACATGCTCGTGTCCTACCCCGAAGTTTTCATTTTTTGTGACATCTGGAAGTTAAATACAACTTTTTATTTATTTTCTTTTTTTTTGCTCCATCGGTTTTTACAAGTAATTAGTATTAACTTTTTTTTAAATAATTTTTGGGAAAAAACAAGTTCGAAAAATAATAAATCCATTTTTTGTCTTTGTCTAGTTAAACTTTTAAAGTATGCCAATTTTCGTAAAATAACCCATGTAAGATATTATAGGTACACGGAAAAGAGATGCAACACAGAGAAAGAGAACCGCACACTTGAACGTGCAAAGATGTGAATACAAAATGTATAGATATATACTGACGTGCTGATGTGTGGGTGTGGAAGAGAGAGAGAGAGAAAGAAGGAGCAAAGAGAGCCTCTCTCGTCGGTGACTCCTTTTTTTCGAACGTACATGGTCGCTGATTGGCCACCGGCACGAAGCCAGGCTTCCCCCCCCCTACGGTGCCTCTCTCTCACTCTTTCTTTTTCTCTCTCGTTCTCTTCCGTACAGTTGCCGTTCGAGGTTCTCCACGTGAAAATCGTCGTCGTCGGCAGAGTACACAATACGTACAGCCGTTTGAATCGTTAGAGCTTAGATAGTTTGAGTTTCGCGCCCGACCGTGCTGCACCAACCACAGCCGACTTGCTTGGTTTTCGCTCTTTTCATTTTTTTATGTTTAATAACTTTTTTTACCTTGTGTTTAGTTTTCAATGTATATTATCAAAAGTGAGTTTGTGTGAATTTTTCTTTCGCCACCGGCATTCAAAGCAAATAAAGGATCCTATAAAATATATACGTATCAGCTGATGCCATGGCCTGACTTTTTAACGATGTGGTATTTATTTATTATTAATAGTGCTTTTTTCTTTTGTTGTTGTTGTTGTTGTTGTTGTTGTTGTTGCTGTGCAATACACGTACTCTGAAAAATCCGCTGACGACAGGGCCTGTCCATCAAACGGTTGTGACAGAAAAAGAGGGGGGGGGTAGAGGGTAGGGAGAAAAGAAACGCAAACGATTTTCAGCTGACGAGACAATTTTTAATGGACTCGTGCAGGAATGTCGCCGATGAGGCTCACACGAGCTCGACGACAAAAACGTAAAAAATAATAATAATAATAATAATTTAATGCTCCGGAGAGCAGCTTGTTTAATTCTTCGTCATTGCGGATGGCTAACTGAAGGTGACGGGGGATGATTCTGGTCTTCTTATTGTCACGAGCTGCGTTACCAGCCAACTCGAGAACCTCAGCGGCCAAGTACTCCATGACGGCGGCCAAGTATACAGGCGCACCGGCACCCACTCGTTCGGCGTAGTTGCCTTTACGCAGAAGACGGTGGATACGTCCTACGGGGAACTGGAGTCCAGCCCGAGTCGAGCGAGTCTTGGATTTTCCCTTCACCTTGCCACCACCTTTGCCACGTCCCGACATGTTAGTAAGATAGATATGAAGTGCTCACGTGCTACGAAAGTCGCAGCAAGCCGCTACTGATGGTCTTGCTTGCAGTGGAGAGCCCCTTTATATAGGCCTTCGAGTTGCTACTCCAAAATGTACCCCTACTTCTTCAGAATACTGGATACAGTTACGGCGAACCAGCAGCTGCTCGGGCTACTCGCAGCGCAGGGGAGAGTCAGAGATGGTTGGCTAGGCGTTGCTGCCTCGATGCTCTGAAAAAGTGGGGATAAATTTCGGAGTTAACCATGGGACGCTCATAAAACGAGAGGCGAAACATGGTCACCTCGTTCAGTTTCTATCTACCGACGGTAGTATAGTCATTCTACGCTCCATCATGCCACCCAAAGCATCTGGCAAAGCCGTAAAGAAGGCAGGAAAAGCAGTTAAGAATATCACCAAGGGTGACAAGAAGAAGAAGCACAAGAAGAGGAAGGAGAGCTACGCTATCTACATTTACAAGGTGTTAAAGCAAGTTCACCCCGACACTGGTGTCTCTTCAAAGGCGATGAGCATAATGAACAGTTTCGTCAATGACATCTTTGAGCGTATCGCCGCTGAGGCTTCCCGCCTGGCCCATTACAACAAGAGGTCTACCATCACTTCTCGGGAAATCCAGACAGCTGTGAGGCTTCTACTGCCTGGTGAATTAGCCAAGCACGCCGTGTCTGAGGGCACCAAGGNTATATATATATATGCCGGGTGAGCCCTTCTTCCGTCTCTGGAGTACTTCTTTCTTCCGCCCCTTGATCCGCGCTCATCCTCACTTTTTTTCCCCCTTCCTCCTGCAGTATACTGTATGTATAGGTTTATACAGACGGAGATGATTATGTACTATACATATAGAGAAGAGAGATCGGGAAAAGGTGTAATGTATGCCAACAGACAAGTTTTCAAGTTGTATACGTATATATATACCGCGTAAAGTGTGCATGAGAGGAAGGAAGGAAAAAGAGTCGAATGCGTATACGTACTTATATGTGTTTTTACGACCACGTGTTTGAATTTGTACGTGTGTATACTTGCGACTACCTGTTGCTTGTATAACAAAGTGGCTTTCGGTTAACTTGACGTATATATGTATATAGTTACATTATACATTATTCATTCAGTTTCCCAGAGTTTCTCCTCCTCGGTCACATGTGTGTGTGTACTTGTATACTTACACACCACCCTTGTATATTATAATATATACTCGTTCGGATGTAAAAGTTTTTTGTTTTTTTATTACTTAAGCAAGAGGGAAAACGTGAGTATACGTAAGTTAAACGAACAATGTCAAAGTGGTCAATGTATACTCGATAATAATTGTGATTGTCCTAAATGACGAGTCGAGTCGCATTAGATTGAAGAATTCATATGGTATGAGTGTATATGGTGACGATAGAGCAAAGGAGGGGGCGAAAGACTAAGATGGATGAGTGTCTCTCTACGTATGTAATACTGCAGTGTATATAGGTGCTTATTATATGCGTAGTAATAATTAGGGTAAGGCGCGAGCAAGGCCTTAATCTAGAGAGACTTGGGGAACGAGGATGGTGATGGGAGTTTATTAGCCGGGGCGTCTATACTTTTCGCGTGGGAAGAATTTTTCGAGCCGGAAAAGGCCGATTTTGTTTAATTGACGGTTAAATTAAAGTTTGTATCGTCCTTTGTTCGGTACGAGGATGCCTTTTTGTATGTATACTCGAAGGATTCGAGTTATGCTAATGCGAAGCTGCGGAGGTGGAAGAAGAGTCATCGATGGCTCGGTCGACCCCCGCGATGTACGGCCGTTTTTTCATGCCGATGGCCGATCGATTTTTTCGTTCCAAAAGAGAGATACGTTAAAATAAATATATAAATAGAGATTCACGCGGGGACAGTACAATAAACCCCACTATACGAGTAAATATTCGATATAAATTACAACCTAGGAGATTATCGGATACGTGGCGTGTACGTAACGACTCTCCAATAATTTTTCGGCCACTCCTGGGATTGCGTATACATTTATATAGATTCGGAGCCATTGTACTCGGAATGGCTGGTGAAAACAACAGTGCCCACGGGACCTCATCCTTAACAACCCGTACCTTTTATTTCGGCCAGACGCGGCTCAAGTGTATCACGTATATATATATATATATATATATATTCTTATTTNCACTAAAAATTTGCAAGCAAACCATATATACATGCATATAAGATATATATATATATATGTGTGTACCTCGGGGTGTTAAATGTGGTCTCGGGGTCTGTATAGATAACGGAGAGCAATAATGCTTCGGGATCGCTTCAAATTTATACCAGTGGAGTCGCGGGATGATGATTCAGTTGGTGACCTCCACACGTGGTATATAATACCCAAAAGCGACAAACCCCCGGTCATCCGTTGACTGATGATTTTTCTTTGGGAATTATTTATATTTAGGGTGGGTCAATCAGTGCACGGACCCACGCGTTCACTTTTTTGTCAATGAATACCTTCAAACTATCGGATATTGTTTTTTTTTTTTTTTTTCATGTTCTGTGAGTGATGTAATCCGCGATGGCTCAAGTAACGTCTACAAAAACACATGAGAAGATTCATAAACTCAATTTAATCCGATCCGAGAAATCTGTCTAAAATTCACTTTAGCAAACGTGCCAACTTTCTCAATTGCATCCACCAAATTTCAAAACTCATGCGTGACGGCCGAAGTAATAAATATCCAGTCCGCGCGAAAGCCTCGAGGCCGTAAATTATTTACGAAACGAGAAAAGACCGAGAAATTGGCTCTTTTTAAAGGTGTTTGGGCTAGATAAGAGTTATGGTGGTGTACACCTACCTATACGAGGTATAAAGAGGAGGCCGGTCGTATCGTAAAAGAGTCTTCTTTTTATTTTTGCCTTGGCGCATAAACATAGGGCCGAGAGAAAAACGGAGAGCGTCATATCTCTCGGAGACGAATTCCAAAAGACGACAACGACGGATAGACACAGTTGGTTTATATATGTACAAGTCAACGCGTTCAAGCGTCACGGGCTATAACGTAGTATAGTATCCTTGAAAAATTCCTGCAAAGAGATGAGAGGCGCCTATGTATATACTCGAAGCCGTTATATAGCAATGGTACAAGTATACTGCGAAGAAAACTGGAGGAGCCGGTTTTCCCATCCGTCTTTCTCTCTCTCTCTTTTTTTTCCATCAGAAGACGGAGAAGATAGGTATAAGGAGGACGAAGTTTTCGAGCTTTTCCGGGTCTGCGTGTCGTACAAATAATTGAGCTTGTTATTATTTTGTTAGCACTGCATCATAGTGCGCGCGCGTGTGTGCATCTGGCACGAAAAATCGGTTTTTCACTCGACGATTTATAACCTTCCGATACGCGATACCTACTCGTTAAGTATACCCAAGGTAATTAGTGAACGGTGATATTGCAGCCGTAGCTTTTCCTAAATATTATCAATTCAATGCGCTCGACCGTTTATCGAATGTGTGTAGTATACTTGTACTCAAATCAATGCTCGTTGTCGAACCGAGAAAGTTATTTTCCGACTCTCGGTCTATGCATGATCCCACACTCGGGTATTTTCCGTGCTTGTAAGTCTATATCGATTTAAAAAAAATAATACACGCACAAATCATTAATTGAAAACAAAACAAAGAAAAATCAACGCTAAATTTAATTGCATGTAACAAATAAAAAAATGTATTAATTTCGTGTATAGAATAGCGTCGGAGTGCTCGGGCACAGATAAACAGATAACGCACGGGGGGATTCTCGGCAAAAACCACGCATATGCCATACATGTGTACACGCAGTACCCCGATGTAAATGTATATTAATCTATGGAGTATATAACGTATAATATAGTCCGCACTCGGAAAAATCCCCTTCCTCCCTCGGCCACCCTCTCGCGTCTATATACCTGTTCTAATCTCCGTGAAACGCCTCGTGGGCACGAATTTCACGAGAAAACTTCCTCCTCTCCTCCTTCTTATCCCGCTCGAACCCTTCAGCTTCCATATATATATATATATATATATATATATATATACACTATGTGTATACATCCCCTTTGGAAGAAAAGCCCAAGAGCCATATATGTATATATACACACACCTACGCAAGAGAAACGAAAGCGTGAGAAAGAAGCAGCTGGTATAAATATACATCATCATTGCCACCGCGGTATATCGTTGAAAACGCATTTTGAAAAATAACTGCTACCCCCCCCCCCCACGCACACGCAGCGGCGCCACACCCTTTGCAAGTTTGCGATCGCAGTTTAGGTATATATCCCACAGCAGAGGTAGATATACGAGCCCCGGCGGGGCTTTGAGTGAAAATGAAAAGTGCGCGCCGCTCTCTGGGGCAAGTGGGGGCTGGGTACCTATATATATACACGCGGGGGAGAGTTGTGAAATTTTCCGCCGGTGAGTTCGAGGGAAGCTAAATATCAGCTCCAGGGGCCCCTGGCGCAGCTGCACGGTGTCAGCTACCGTATTATATACCCGTTATAGGTACATACAGTGGCGCGGATAAAGAGAGAGCAAGAGAGAGAGAGAGAGTAAACGGATGACGCGGGGTGGTAAAGCGAGTAAGAGAGAGAGAGAGAGAGAGAGAGAGCATATAATGAAATTTGAAAAGTAGCGCATTTAGAGTTCGGCGAACGGAATTGCATTTGAATTTAAAATAGAGGATATATGTATATATACATACGTAAGCCCGGGCGCATTTTATGCAGATTAAAACTCCTCTGCGTACCCGCTATATTATATATATGTATACACTTCGTATGCCGTATCTATATACATGCAAATCGTTAGGTATATATATGTATGGTACTGCAGCTCGCGACTGATGCTTTTATATATTTCTATAATCTATTATTCATTGGATCCGTATACGCGTGGGTGTTGTGTCCATATACATATACATAGGTTATCAATGGCGATTTTTCCAATTTGTTTATTATATTACGCAGCAGATCGGTATATACTGTGTATCAATGGTAGTCGTTGAATTTTCGTGATGGACTTTCTTTACACCGTAGCTTACTGGGGGACAAAAAAAAAGGACGAATCCTCTGATGCAACTGGGTGATGTTTGTTGCGCGTATACCTATACAACCAAGTACAAAATGCGCGCATCTGAAATTGTCCACGCGTCGTTCCCTTCCTGTTGTGTACCATATATACGCAATAGGGCGGGCACACCACACGCATATTATAAGGTTTTCTGAATGAAAAAGCGAGCGCGCGCGGCCTTGAACCATCGTCGAGGGGGGATAAGGGCGGAACAGCTGCTCCTACTGTATTACCGCGCCTAATGTGCGTTATTGTATATATAGGTAGGTGTATACACTTTTCTCGTAAGGGAGCCCTACAACAATGGGGAGGAGAATAGAGGATGGGCCCGACAACGGGGATCACTGTATAGGGCCTATACTTGTGTTGGGAAACCTTTTCTTTGCGATGAAATTTAACTTGCGTATACCCGATAGAAACGCGATACCTGGGATAGTTTTTTTTTAAATCACGCAACGAGGTAGTAGAAGTCAATTGAAAAGTCAGCGTGTTCGGTTACAGAAAGTTTTTTTTTCTTTTTTTTTTGTCATTTCGTTACTTCTATGGAAAAAAATCACTTTTCAATGCTAAACCTCGTAACCAAGCGACCATTGAACTAAAAAAAAATTTGTTTTTATGCGAAGCGGAGGACGCGTTCGGTTAATTAAAAGTGTGCAATATTGAGCGTCGCCGTGCACTAAGCTCCTTATATTATGTGAATGGAGGGAGGGAGAAAAGAAGAAAAATATTTCCATAAAGAGTATAGGCGCGCCCTCACTTGGAAAAAAAGGACCGTCGTCGTGTTGGAAGAAGCTGATCCTCTCCAGAAGCTCTTTTCTCCGCCACCGCGTTATATGGACCAGAAGCATCGGGAGCAGCCCTTTTTTGAAAAAAAAAAAGGAGCAAAAAACCTGAGAGCGCCTCGGGGACTCTTTACAGGGGCGCACTATACACTTATAATATACATCGAATCGTGAGAGAACTCGAGGGTATACGTGGACGGTGGCGCTCCGGTTCTCGCATTATCGCGCAGGAATGCAGCCTGCACGGCTTCAGGCAGCTACACGGGCTCCCGATTAAAGAGCAACGCATCAGCAGTAGGTATATAATAATATATACAACACATCGCGAGGATGTCGACTGAATATATATATATGTTTGCTACCATCGCGTGCACGGGGGCTCGGGATTCCTTTCGATCATTGCAAAGTCACACCCTTCGCGCCTTTGGGCTCTCCTCCTCCTTCGTCCCGTGTATGGGTCCGACGTGGAGGTATTTCGCAGCTCGGAAACTTGTACTTTCTCAGGCTCTGCTTTCGACCATCCTTCTTCTGACCTTTTTTTTCCACTCTGGGCCCAACGTGTACAGAAAATGAAAAAGATGATGACGAGCTTGTGTTGGCGTTTGTGAGACTCCCGTGCGTGTTCGCAACAAATGAGACAGAGTTGATTGTTCAGGTGACGGGCTCTTTGAGAGGATTTCGTTGCGTCAGAAAGGGGCGTTCGCTCGTTTTTTTTCCCGGGAAATTGGGCGAATGTGGCGCGTTGGTGTACATATATTGGTACCCGGAAATTGGGTTATCGAGTGTCTATGCATAAATACATTAAATAATGACGTAAAAAAGATGAACCGTATATTAATTAGGTTGCGCGTGATAGCGTTGGCCTTATCGAGGACCATTTGACGATGAAACAGGAAACTAATACGGCGTACAGTCATACGGGTATTAACAGAGAGGGAGAGGGAGATAGGTATTATTACGTTTCTCTCTAACATATTCTCGCGCCGCGTGTCGAAGGTCTATCGCGGCGTGAAACAGAACTCTCGCGCGTGGAGCTGAGCAGATAACGCGAGGGAGTTGTAGCAAATGCACATTACGAGCATGTTGGCAATTAAACGGCTCAGGAGTCATGGAGGATGATTACGACGATGCTAATGGCAACGGGTCCCATACAGATATTCGTAAACGATGTACATTTATATTATAACTCTTCAATTTTTTTTTTTTTTTTTTTTACACAATCAGTATTTACTTTTAGGTACTTGCTTTCCAACTGTTCATGCGTGTATGCTGTGTAATAAAATATACGTGTTTTTTTCGTATTGGCCGTGTCGCAATGTAACCAATGTAGTAGAAACGTACAAAGGCGCATTCCTCNACATAAGTATTTATCACGATTACAATGTAATATCATTTTTTTAATGAAAATTAAGAGTAATATGTAGAAAAGAGACGAGCTTTGTAGCATGCGTATGATGATCCCAAAATAACTTATACGAAAATTATTATATTATTTGTTCTAATACATGATAAATAACGTAAATGAAAAAAAAAAAAAATTACAAGCATGTATGTATTTTTCCGTCGCATGTACTAGTACTTTATAAGAAAAACTATTGAAATTAATACAATTTCTTTAAGAACTGAAGATAATGGCTTCCGCTTTGATCAATGAAGAATACAGTGATTTCCTTAAATACTTTTTTTTTTCTTTTGTAAGTGTACAGAACTAAGTGACAATTAAAGTGCAATTTGTTTTACAACTTTGTGGTATTTATTCGTATCATCATCCATACCCACTTAAATTTTCTTACGATTAAAACTAAGTTTAATATTTTTTTTTTTTTTTTTTTTTTTTTTTTATGATTTGCAGGTGTAAAATAAATTCAATTGAAATTGTTTCATAATTTTATTTATTGCGGCATTTTCTCTTCGTTTTTTAATGATTCATGATCATACAATTCAATCGACATTGAGACATAGCTAAAAGCTATTACAGATACTATAATACGGTATCTCTACTTAAATCCACATCTAACTAATTCATACTAAAGAATATGGTATAATATGCTTTTTTTTCATTGCTTACTCGAGAGTTATTTCAAAAATGTACAGTGTCCTGAAAAAAAATCAATTTTGATGAAACGAGCCAGGGAAAACATTTGTGTTGTATATTATCGCAACAAGATTTGAAAAGCTTCCTGTACGAGAGAGCAAAAAAATTTTAATTACAAAGTGTAGGTACAGGCGTTTCTTATGGATAAAAATCAATTGAAGCGGATGATCGATAATCACAATGATTATATGATGATAAAATGTACATCGGGAGTATAATATATACACAGATGATTATCAACAAATATATATAGAAGGGACGCTACGGAAATAAAGTTAAACAAAGCTTCGACGCACCAAACTTGCGCCAAGTCTCGTTGGCAAGATTTATACTATATAGGGTTGGCTAAATTAAAATTTTTTTACTTACAGCTGTTGTGGGGATACATTTTTTTTCGGGGAAAGGGGGACCCTTCATGGACCGGCTCTTTGTTACGTGGTACCAATATTATATCAAAACAGAGTATCAGTTTTGTTTTGCATACGAAATACAAATATATATATATACTCTCACATCGTACAGCAACATAAGATATAATATGTGAGACATGGCACTGTGACCTGTAAAACAAAATGATGTATTTAAAAAAGATATTCGTAAACGATGTACATTTATAATAAAACCCTTTATTTTTTTTTTTTTTTTTTACACAATCAGTATTTACTTTTAGGTACTTGCTTTCCAACTGTTCATGCGTGTATGCTGTGTAATAAAATATACGTGTTTTTTTCGTATTGGCCGTGTCGCAATGTAACCAATGTAGTAGAAACGTACAAAGGCGCATTCCTCGCGTGCATATAACTACTGTTTTGTTTGTGCGTGTATCCGTATATTATACAAAAAAAAAAAAAGGAATTTCGCTGTTCAATCTGATACGTGATGACACGCGTGTTACGTACATTAATTGTTTTGTTGTGTGTATGATGTATACACATCGTGAACCTTTTGTGTTGTTTTAATCCTTTTTTAGATTAATAAAGCCCGTTACTTGGAGAGTAATATGCTTTAAATGCACTATTGGCATGTAAGGTGTTGTTTGCTGCTGCAACTGTTGTTATACCTATATATACCCATACTGCGCTGGAAAATTGAACAGAAGCGAGTTTGATTGTAATTTGCGTTTCCCAGTTATTTTCTTTTGCTTCTGTAAATTTGTACGTTGAATTGAACTGAAAGGTCTTTTGGTGAGTTTTTTTTATAACCAGCCTCGAATGAAACCATTACCCTGAAAATCATGATAGGAGTGGTAAAAATAAAAAAAATAAAAAATCCACGCGAATCGCCAAATGTAGGAAAACACATGCATTAATCAACAACAACAACAACAACAACAACTAAGGGCAAACAATTTCACGAGTTATGAAAAAAAAAAAAAAGTAATATTCCGTTCGCGCACTGCAGAAATAGGTACACCACCCTACGCATAGATACCCGTATTAAGTACAAACACCGCAAAAAGAAAGGGGAAAACAAAGGAAAGTTGTCTGCAAGCTGTGCCGGTTTGAAGGATCGCGCATCAGCACACCGGAAACAACAATCAGACAGTTTTCGGGGGGTGCGCAGTTGGCCGAAATATTATGGGATTGAGCGGCGAGATGCCCGAGCAGATGGCCACGTCGTACTACCCGACCTTGACGCGCGAGGAAAAGGCGCGAATGCACCCCTGCAAGCGAGCCAAATGGTACGTATATATACACCTAGGGTGTGTGTACACCCATAATAATCCGTGGGAGAGGATATATACCTACCTACACCTCACTGTTGCGTGTGCATATTACAAGGGTCAGAATATATTATATTATACACCTATACTTGTATACAATATTTATTTGGGCGGTGGACACGGTGTTGTTTTTGCAACGGCATCAGATGTTGAAACTAATGGACCGAAGAAGCTATGACAATTGTTGGGTACGGGTATTCCGAATCTATATAGATTACAACCAAGTATAAATGAGTACGCGACAATAAAAGCTGTATCTTACGTGTATAATGACCGCGGGAGAGTTACCCCCACCATATAATATTTTTATAGGTATAAGAGAGTCTTTTATGGTATACATTATACATGTATACGCACGCACCAAATTGCCGAGAGGGAGCTCTCGCTTGTGTACACATGAAAGCTCATGCAAAGTGAGTCTAATCCTTCCCTCCGGCTGTGTGTATCTTACGATATAAGCTTCGATAAAAGCGTAACACATCGCACAGTATATAAGTATATACATCCATGCATGTATATCAAGTCGGCTCTTAAAGTCATACACAGTCGCCGTCTCTGTTCTTGGCACGGATGTGTATATAATATATGTATGTTTGTACATCTCTGGTGGTGCTTGACTTGATACTGCCGCCGACACCTGATGCGCGCACTTGTCAAACATACACACGGTTACTTGTCATGTGCTATGAAAAATAAAATTAAAAAATGTTGTCATGCGATAAGAGAGAAACTCATTGTGAACTATACTTTTCTTTTTTTTTTTTTTTTTTTTTTCGTCTCAAACCCTCCTTTTATTTAATAGGCATGTTGCCGACTTGTATATAATATGTATTAATACAAAAGTTGCAAACATCAACCAAGCCGATCGAGAGCTGAAACAATGGGACCGAGTAAGTGGTGCAGTACACTTATAGTGATGCCGATCTAGCCCAGCATTTGTATTTAACGCTGTTTAATTCCGAGAAACAATCTTAGCTCCGTAGAGGAAATCCGAAATCCCTACACCATTTTTCCCATGCAAGTGCGATACCGCGCGTTGGAGGGAGTAGAGAAAAAGAACGCAACGAAACGAAGAACAACAAAAAAAAGAAGCACACGCATGGGGGCTTACTGGGAATGTCAATTAGGTGTATCACATAATAGACATACAGAGATGGTGATATGTGTTAGCCGATTACCGTTAATCGGCAATATACGTATACAACTGACGATCGAGCATATTACGCGACGCTCTGTCCCATCGTTTTTTTACCCCCTCCCTCTCTCCCGTTGGTTCGGTCCATCCCGTGATGTGCATCGATAATTCAAATAGATTGATCCAAGTAGGTGTACTCGTACATCACGTTCCACAGACAATCTATACATACCTATACATTATTCTACGCTGGCACAAGGGGTGTCATACTATGTACATACTTTCTTTTTCTTTTTGTCATTCCTTTGTATATGATTGTCGTGCGTGTAACGACGGCGCCGTGCGTTGACCTTAATTGACCCCCGCTTCAATTGCAACCGCGTCTCGTGATCTTTGTTGATAATAATTTTTACGGCCATATACTCGGCCTTATGGGTATGGCTAAAAATATCCCGGTGGTTTGGTTTTTTTTTTTTTTTTTAACATTATCCGTCGTCGAAAACGATACCATTACGAAATCGTTGCGCCATGTGCAGCGCCCGACGATCGTAAACGTCGATTATACACCGGGCTTAATCGCTCGCGGTTATGACTCGCTAAGAGTTGCTCTCTATCTACCTCGCGGCATCGTAAAACCGTACGTACACTAGGCTCCTGTTGCTTATACCTGTGCGACATGTATATATAT
>NW_019382712.1:2775151-2839796 GCF_000648655.2 Copidosoma floridanum
TATATATATACATATTATAGGCGTGTTGCAATAAATATAAGGTTTGACTAATGAAGAAAAAACCCTTGGTCTGATTGCAGCGTGATGACGTCGTCTGAGTCGTCGCCGACGTTGCAGGCGTCGTCGACGTTGGCGCACCAGTACCCCGAGCTCCCGGACGAGCCGCGTCCAGGTAAAATCCGACCATCGACGCCGACAACGACGACAACTGGGACAAATTCAACGTCACCGTCGCCCCGGGCCGGCACCAACTCGACAACCTCGTCCCTCGGCGGCACCAACAACACGACCGGGGCAGCGAGCGGCAGCGGTGCCGACAGCCCCGAGGTCGAGGCCATCGAGGAGGCGGTCCCGATCGGCCGCTCCACCCTACCCTCGCCCGAACCCCAGCCCGTCTACGAGCGCAACGGCTACAAGGGCAGCGCCCTCAAGCTCGAGCACAACGACAAGGTCGACGGCGACATCAAGTACAAGCACCGCGACTACCACGACCTCGAGGACGACAGCTGTCTCATCAAGTGCATCTACTTTACCCAGCAGTGCTGCGAGTGCACCATCATATGAATACCGTCTCTCTCTCTCTCTCTCTTCCTTAATTCCCCCCCCCTCCACGGCGCTAATTACGTTGTGTGTGTCATAACTCCAGGGATGAACTTTTCCCCATCGGTACGAAATTTCGCGTGCAAAGTGGCGTTTTCTCAAGGATGGGCAGGTACACGACTGCAGCCGTGGTGGCCTCATTAAAATTACATCCTCCACTTGCTCCACGGGGGGGGGAGTGTTTCATGCGTTGCGAAATTTTTGCCCCCCTCCCCACGGGTGTATAGTTTCGAGGAAACTCTTTCGTCCCTTCGATATTGAATCTCCCCCCGCTGGAAAATTATGAAAACCAACTGCTGCTGGGGCCGCGGAAGAGGGAGACAAAACCGTACGACTCGGAAAGTTTCAAATATGTGTGTGTGTACACACGTACACAAACTTTACAGATCGAGATAAGTTAAATCGCAGAGAGAGAGAGAGAGAGAGAGAGAGAGGGAGGGAGGGAGGAAAGGGGTTTCTCTTCCGTGCTCCTCGCGAGTATATAATATAATACGAAGAGGAGAGTCGACGCGGTGGGGGTTTTATGTGAATTAAATTTTCGACAGCGCCGGAGTAACTTTGTGATTATACGCAAAGCCCTAAGCCTATGTGTGTATGCGTGCAGCCAAACCCAGCATACGAAGAATCTCGAGACTATATTTTTCATAGCGCACATTTTTTTTTTTTTTTTTTCAATCATTGATCTTTGTTGCTTTGGTCCAAGAGGAAATTGTTTTTTTTTTTTTTTTTCTTCCCTTTTTATACAAGTGTCAAGTGATTATTTTTTTTTTTTTTTCTTAAGAATACTTAGGGCAAGAGCTTGAATTTTGTTATCAGAAGTTGTTAAAATTACCGAGTATCTGTTGATGTAGTGTGTAACGATCATCAAAACAAGTATATACTATAAGAGACGTCGAAAAACAAGAGCTGCGCGAAAAAGACAAATGCTCAGCTATATATTGTATACTAATTGTAGCTTAGATAGATTTACATATTTATGTAATGTGTATATATAACAGCTATCGACAATAAAAGGGATAAACAAAATCACTGAAACGCGAAAAAAAAAAAATAAATAAATGGAAAAGCTTCCGAGAGTGTGAGAAATGGAGTATCAAATCAAAAGTAATGACCATATCGAAATCAAGACATTCCTAGAGTACAATAAAAATCAACGGCTACCTTATTTTCGACTTTTATACGTGCGATCATATATATGTATAAATAATCGAATTCGGCAACAGCCTATGACTTTCACTCGTTCAGTTGCAAAAGTTATAACAGTAGTACAATTTTTCCAGATATTTTCTTTTGAAAAGACGTGTTTCGAGCCTCATTGGTGTTACTCGAAAAAGTGACTTCGTATCTCATCGAAGAAAACTACAATACAATATACACTTATTATCTCAATTCTTTCTAACTAGTTAAACTGTGCAAGCTACGGTAATGGTGAAAGCCGATTTTTTTAGTTCATGATTGCTCATCGTCTATCCCCACGTTTTACCCGTTAAATACAAAGAAACAACACATTAGCCGTTTGTGTATAAATCGCAGTGCAGGAAGGCCTGTACATCATTTGACAAATATCGGTTTATTTGGTAACAATCCGCTTTGAAGTATACCTACTGCAGGACCTAACAACGCTCGTGGGCTTCAAGGTCAGCGTTTTTACTTGTCTCTCAAGGTACGTTTTATTTTTCTATTACAATGATACTTTTGGCACACATATTGTAACTTTATTTCTTCTTATGCATAGTACTTTTAAAAGCTATATTTATACAATGGGTGGTATTAGACACTAACATGCGTACATTTGTGATTTGGTTACAGAGAATCTTTGACACGCATAGCCAGCAATCTCAACCCGTCTCACCACAGCGCGCATCTTGGCAGAAAAGAAAAGTGTCGGCGACACAAATCGAAGACGCTTGCGAAACTGATCCCGGCAATATTTGCAAGAAGATGGATCAATTGTTCGCTTACTATCGGGACGAGCAGGACAAGACGAAAGAGCATCGTTCTCGCAACAAGGACCGATCGACAATTTTTATGGACACGGGCGCTGTTGGGGAAACCCCTACGTGTGCCCATACCAGTTGCGATCGCTGGTGTTACGTGCGGACTAAGAACGCGGTTTATCTGTACGAACATTTGTATCACTAGATCCATCTGTTCTACGAGCAAATCTACGACAGTTAAAGTTCGGATCTCAAGAGAGCCAGTACGAGATTATGGCGCACCTGTGCGACCAACGGGTCTCCCTTTGAGTTGTGCTTTTGCATGAATGACGACAGACTGGTGAATCATTGGAGAAGAGTTACTCGCAAGCTGAGTTATGAAGATTGTGATGATATTTGAGATGTTACGCATGGGCCCGAAGNACCTTCATACAATCCCATCATGTACAGAGTATCCAGAGAATCAACAATAGTTAGTCCCAATCCAAACCACTCGTGATAACTTTTTGATACTGGCTTGACACTATCATGACCCCATGCAAACTTTTTATAGCCATTCCAAGAATGCATAAGAGCTTGTACTACAGCTTTTTGTCTGTCATTTTTTGGACCTATTTTTTGTCAACAAAATAAAAAATTAACGTTTTTTTTTATTTCAAATTAATGTGTACAATAAGATTTTTTTTACGCTTCAAAAGTACCGTTAAACTTGAGTGCTTGTAATTGATGCTGAGGAGGTATTTTCAAGACACTTCTTTACATACCTAAGTATACAAAGAATTAAATTGAAACAGAATGTATGAGCCACTTTAAAAATTTGCAAATTAATTATGTTTTGCATTCAGGTGTACGACTAGAGGTGTATTTGACTATATTTTTATACATTTGCTTATCATACCCTAAACACTCATCATGTACGAACAAAATTTGGACATTTTGTGATTCAATGCTATTAATTATCTTGCGTAGAAATAATCAAAGGTTAAAAAACTAATATAAAGTTTTATCACTTCTGCAGTGCAATATAAATACTTTTCAATTAAAACAGATCTCACCACATCTGTACAGCCAGAGCCGTTCACTAATCAGCTATAACTTTATTTCGATTCAACGTTGAAATTGAGTGCGTGTTTGCTTTTTGCATTCACATTGAAACACTTAATACGTATTTGGAATTGTTTAGATAATGAGGTAATTTACAATATTTTTCAAACATATCAAAATTTCTAGGGGAAACTCGTTTCTTTTGATGCACAAACCAAGATAGTAAATAACAACTTTAAGGATGAATCAGAATGAAAAACTCATGATGCAACGAGATGTAAAACAATAACTATATGATTTCGTTATCCTCGATACAAAATTGACGTCGAAGCAAATCTGATTTACGATGCACGTTATTCGAGTAGGAATCCAAAAAGTTATAAATAAAAAAAAAATAATTTTATGATTTAAAAATAGTTTTATTCAGAATTTTATTTCGTTTGAGTTGTAATCGTACACTCTAATGAATTCACTCAATTGAAATGGATCAGAAAACGAATAATGACTCTTGATTGACGGTTTTGAACAGCTCTTGCGTACAGTAAAAGTAAAAATACTTCAGATCATAAGTACCACAGAGAGTTTGTAATAGCATAAACATGTTTACGATTTATAGCTATCTGTTTACAGCAAATTGACTGTTAGCTTTTTTTTTGACTGTACAATAAATGTATCGAATAAGAGTCATTTCTTCATTATGTTCACATGCACTTATAAAAACACCTTTTTACACATTTGTTTGGAAAAAAAAATCGTTTCAAAACAAACTATTCAACCCCATGCATATGAACACGGAAGCTGATGATTTCATTTATATACATAAAGTATGAATATTGTTTAAATGCGTTTTTTTCTATCACAAACCTAATTGAAACACTCCACAGGTACGATTTTACTGATTACTGAACGAGTGGTATGGTTTTTTTTATCTTACAATTGAGATTTTCATGATTCATAAATAGGCAGCGGGTGACCTTCTGTATTGAAAACCCATTTTTCCAAATCAATCAATCGCCTAGTATCATCAAACAATAAGTAAAAATATTTCAATGTTTCACTAAACCAGAAACTCTCTGTCATGTCACGTGGACGTGTGTTGTAAATGTTTTTCACATTACCGATGCTAGTGTAACCATGTTCAACTTTACTGTATTTTTCAAATGACTGAAACAAATTTACGATGTTTAAATTATTTTTAAATGCTAATCAATTCCAATTGTCAATGTACAAAAAAACGTTTGAAAAATACTAACTTGAAATATTCGCCAGCCCAAGTCTTGATAAGTCTTATTGCCCGTGAAGTACCACATGTAATACAAACTTTCAATAAATTCAGGTCGTAAAAGATTGTGCGCATCATTCGTTTTTACAGTCATATCATTCTGGTTTTTGTCGTTTGAATTCTGTAATGCAAGTTATTAAAAATTAACTTGATGATAAAAATCCCAAATTCTTGATTAAAATTATTAAAATTACGTGAATGTTGAAGTAAGTGATTTCTGGAGCAAGACCAGTTGGTTGAATTGCATAAGTTTGCCAGCATGTGTTAATTAATTCATCCGCAAGTTGCAAATGCTCTTTAGGTAAACCAAAATGAACGCCTAATACTATGGTACCGCTTAAGAAGCATGTCAAATGATCCTGTAATTAAAATAAAAAAATCATTAAAAAATTCCGATTAAAACAATTTTTTTTTTTTTTTTTTAATTTTATTAAACTTTACCATTTTTGGTTTTACTTCTCGCGAGGCACCAATAAGTTCTGCTAAAAATAAATGTTTATTTACAGCAGTTCGTTTCACTAAATGTTTTTCAGTACCCACAAGACCCAGCAGATAGTCATCCCTCAAGCTGAAAGTTAATACAAAGTAAGCGTCATGAAAAAAAAAGTGTCTATGAGGATTTCTATACTCACTAATCAATAGTTCTTCCTGTCTGTATCCACTGCTTGAGCAGATATTCGTAATAACTATCACCACGCGCACCGAGAGTAATGGCTGAGTGTTCTTGAAACAAGCCCGTGTTGGCATTGATGAAAATTGGTACGAGTCCGTCAAACTTTTCAAGCTGATGCAAGTGTTCTGAAACCTTCGCGACAGCCTGTTCAAAACGTGGCTGACCAGAAGAGCGACTTAAATCACGGTACTCTAGCTGTAGTGATGCGATCTCCGCGGCACTACTGTCTGGATTCCATCTGGGTGCGTGAGCAATACGCATACCAAGATTCACATCCGAGTAAGGTACACCTGAAGGTGACGCAAATGCTGGCATCGTTCTATCTCCCAGTTCGACCTATTTAATTGAAGTTAATATCTTTTTAATTACACAAACAGTTTGGTTAAATTAGTAAAAATAAAATACCTACAGCTTTTTCAAGGAACATTTTATCACCAGATAAATGATAAGCAGATAGTAGTCCCCCAAGTACCCGAATGGTTAGTTCAAATAGATTAACATCTCTATTCCGATCAAAGACTAAGTTTTTTTTAACCCAATCCTGTCCTTCTTTGAATTCTGTTGAAAGTTTCATATCGTTACATCGTGGACCAAGTTATCTGTTTTGAAATAACTTTTTAGATCTTTACTGACCTTCATACAATCCCATCATGTACAGAGTATCCAGAGAATCAACAATAGTTAGTCCCAATCCAAACCACTCGTGATAACTTTTTGATACTGGCTTGACACTATCATGACCCCATGCAAACTTTTTATAGCCATTCCAAGAATGCATAAGAGCTTGTACTACAGCTTTTTGTCTGTCATTTTTTGGACCTATTTTTTGTCAACAAAATAAAAAATTAACGTTTTTTTTTATTTCAAATTAATGTGTACAATAAGATTTTTTTTACGCTTCAAAAGTACCGTTAAACTTGAGTGCTTGTAATTGATGCTGAGGAGGCTCCCCAATCTGATTATTGTCAACCTGATTAGCCTCTGGCTGAAACTCAGGTTCCTCTATAACCTCGACATTAATACCACCTCCTCGGTCTCCATGATTTGCCTCATGTTTTTCTTGAACCTATGATAAATTGACAGAGTGACTCTAATGCTTTTAAATATTCAGTATAAGTACAGTGACACTTAAAGGTATAATATTTAACTAAATGATGTATGTCTATTGTATGAAGCACATATGTGACATGGAAATAAATTATTTTGCTGCTTTTATGGAAACAATAATTAATTTAAATTACTTAAAATTGTGGCTAGACTGACCTTCCTGACTTTTTGATGTTCTTGAGCTACCTTGGTACTGTCATAATCACTCTCATCCACAACAGTGGTCAACTGAGTTTTGCCAGGTAAAAAGTATATCAATAGAATTATACCTGCTATCACAGTAAAGTATAGGATATTGCGCTGAAACCTGGACAACTGGTTCCATTGCTAGAAATAAAAATCGAACTAACGTTAGATAAATCTGGTTATTAAATAAAAAGTGTTCCACGTGTCTCTTTTGACACGTCTTGTTGATAATTTGAGAAGACAATTAAAATGATAATGGTCAGATTCCATAAATAAGAAACAAGTGATTAGCCAAAAGATAGAAAAAACACGATTATTTGATATTGTATGTCAAACAATAAAAATAAATGATGTACTCACGCGCCAGATGCTACGCGATGTAGACTTGGCAAAACTCGTTCCATCGTTGATATTTACACTAACGTAATCTGGTCTCTGGGGAAACATGATGCCGGGCCGATCTCAGCAGTAACCCCTTCTGGGTGTGTGCACACCCCGAATCCCAGCCACCACCGCCACCCCGAAGGCTCCCCTTAGCAGCAGTATAATAGAGCAGTAGCAGTAACAGTAACCAGAAGAACGCCAACACACCTTATACGCACACACAGCGTGTGTCTATTCTATCTGCCGTCGTGTTTCACCAAAAGAGGTTACAATTCGCTCTTGGATTATTTTTTCAATTTTTACTTCCAGATCACCTAAGCAGTAGGAAGTGATATGTTACACGTCACACACCGGCTAAACCGCTTCGGTTGATAGTTGATACTCCGACATCATTCACTGAATCATATCGCACGGACATCGCATAATAATTATCGTCCTCTATACTTGTTTTCTGTGTAAGTATACATATAATATACATATATATACATATACGTACCTAATAAGCACCTAATTATTATCCTACCTAATGCTTACCTACTTACTACCACTAAATTTTATTTTTACGCGGTCTTATGATAAGTATCTACATAGCTGCATTGTTAAACCCGCGAATCCGGGTAAACGAGAGTGTTACGTTACACTTAGGCCAGAGGGTCTTATCAAACACCAAAATAAATAAACACATGTGTACAGGGCATCTATATATCTGTATACTGCAACATAAAAGAAGTACACCGTGTATATACAGATATACAGATGCGGCCACGTGAAGCAAAATAGGGACTAATTACTTTAAACATTAGCTTATACTATAAAAGGGTAGAATTATTAATGTAAAAAAATAAGCATTAATTAATAATAATAGAATCATTTGCGTTCAGTTTGTGTGAATAAAATGAATTTGAAAAATACGCTGCGTAATATACAATGTTCTGATAAAAAATTGTAAAACAGTCGTGTTAATTATTTCCGTGCAACTGATTATTACCTAACCCGTGGTTTTATTTTCAACCGTTTAATTAAGCTAAATTTGTTCGGAGCTCGCAGGAGTCGCAGGTGCGCTCGGCTCGGCTTAAAATATAATTATAGGCTCTCTTTTGGATGAATGTATGTCTCGTCGTCGCCGGAGAAGTAATTAATTATACGTCAGAATATAAATATAACGGTTACTGCTCTCTCGACACCTGAGCTGACCATCATTGCCCCCCCTCCCCCCATAGCTAAAAAATATTTCTCATTGGTTTTTTTATCGAAGTTTATTGTAACGAATATGAGTATATTAGATTTGATTAATTTATAGTCAAACTTTGAATTTTAGTTTCTTTGTACAATTAGGAAAGAAGTCAGAAAGAACCATTTTTTGATTAAATTTACTCTAGTGGTGTTTATATAATTGTAAATTGGTCGATAATATGAAACTCATCTAATTGCAGATTTGTAAATTATGGCACTGACTGGTTCAAGCTCATCAGGCATTCCTGATAAACACTGGCAACCACCTTTTGTTTCTCTAGAAACCTCGTGAGTATCACATTTTCAAAAGAAACGATAATCTATAATCAATTTCTATTTTGGCGTAATTTTTTTTTTTTATTAATAATGCAGGATGGGAGAGATGGTAATTGAGCTGTATTGGAAACACGCGCCAATAACTTGTAGAAACTTTGCCGAGCTTGCCAGGAGGGGGTATTACAATGGCACAAAGTTCCACAGGATCATCAGGGATTTTATGATTCAAGGAGGAGATCCCACAGGAACAGGAAAGGGAGGCACTTCAATTTATGGTGAATGCTTTGACGACGAGATTCATGACGACTTAAAGCACACTGGTAATTAATTCTGATTAATTACTGATTCAGTAATGAAATTAACGTTATTGCAGCAATAACATGATAAAAATGTTTATTTCGAAAGGTGCTGGAGTATTATCAATGGCGAACTCTGGGCCAGACTCAAATGGTTCTCAATTTTTTATAACTTTAGCTCCTACTCAATGGTTGGATGGAAAACACACGATTTTCGGTGATTTTACTTTTTTGCAAAATACAAGTTTTTATACTTATTTTTCTATTACAAAACTAATTCGCACGTTTATTAAATTTTCAGGCAGAGTACATTCTGGCATGGCAATAGTCAAGAGAATAGGGCTTGTAGAAACAGATAAAAATGATAGACCTATCGATGCTGTTAAAATAGTAAAAGCATCCATTAAAAATATGTAAACGTTTATCCAACTCTTACAATAAGAATTTATTTTTTTCAATTATTAATAAATTATAAAGTTTTTATATTATTTCACTCTTGAGTTTTCCTAATGGATTATGGAGATTTTAGGAGATTGTATTTCATGAAATTTTTTTTGAGTACCAGTAATGCAAAAAATTGCCAAGATTTTATTTTTTATGAGTAAAAAAATCAAGTACGAAAAGCATTATAAAATATATTACAATTCTGTACAAACACTACATAATAATTTTAATGTTCGATTATTTTTATGAGCTTTTTGCAGTCTTTTTCTTTCTTATTGTGATAGTGAATGATATGGGATCTTTTTTTTCATATTAAAGAAAATAATCATTTTTTAAGTATATTGTAGATACAATTTTTTTCTGTAGAAACTTTAAAAAACTTGATTGTATTGTAAGCAAACGTTGCTTTGATAAAATATTAAATTATCATTTAAACTTTAAAAAAATTTTGTTAAAGCAATTGAAAAATTTTAGTACTTCAAAAATTCTTGTTAAGGTCTGCAATAAATATAATCACTAAAGACTTAATAGACTAAATTTTTATAATGAATTGAAGAGTAAAACAAGGCAATGCCAAAGGCACAATAGAGAATTTAATTATTCTTGGGTCTCTGGACAACAGTTGGTATAGAACACTTCATGATTTCACATAACTGATTCCTGATGGGTCTTAACTTCTCAACTGGTTCTTCCCAATCAACGGTATTGAGCTGTGTCAGTAAAATTGCAAGATCCTCTTCGCTAACATCCATCTCATCCCCGTGCAACGTCAAAGACTCGTACAATCTACTGGCTGTAGCTTTTCTGATGAATTTGAACTTGTGACATAAATAGATACTGAGTTGAGAAAAGGCACCCTTACTCACTGGTCCATGTACTTGAAGCATGTGGCAAAACAGTTTGACACTGTTCAGTTGAGACTGAATAGCATTGATGCACTTACTTTCTTTCTTTAGAAGGGTCAAAATTCGTTTAGGTATCTCACTTTTTGGGTCGTCTAGTACACCTTGAATACATCCTGAGCTAATCAATCTGTCGAGAAAAGCTAAGCTAGCTGATATCATGCGGTCATCGCCATGGCAAGATTCAAAGATGTTGCAAATCTCATTACAGAGACTACTCAAAGTCTGTTCGTCCAACTGTTGCAGATACGAAAACAGAGACATGCTGGAGTACTTTACTAGAGATTCTGACAAACCACCGGCACTGTAGATTATCCCTTTCAGTAAGTTTTGAACATATGGCTGAAAAGAAAGCATCTGGATAAAGAGTGGGAACGTTTCGCTCTCTGAACGCCAGTCTATAAATTTTTTTTCATCCGTGCATAAGAACAAAATTTTCAATTCCTCGTGATGTGGTATATTTGGCAAGCTGCTCTGTATCAATACGTGGAAGGCATTTCCTGCCTTGGATCGCGTTCGGTCGATACGTTCTACGGCTTGCTGAGCTATGCCTCCAATAATTTTCGTCATCAGTTCTTGCGTCAAGATCTCGGTGTAATCAGCTTTGAATACGAGTCTCGTGAGGGTGAGGATGCCGTCAATCGCGGCTTCGCGTACCCAAGATCCAATATCACCACGGCTATCGTTTGTATACTCTGCTAAGCCGTTGAAAAGGCATCTGTACACATCGCTAACAAAAGGCTTCCATATCGTCGTATGCTCGAGGCCCAGAGTTTCACTGAGTTTTGTCAAAGATCTTATGGCATCCCTCCTGCTCTCAGCCCACAGCGTCGTGTCCTTAGTGATGCAAGAGCATTGCATGAGCTTCTTGAATATGTCTTCCCCTTTTTCTTTCAGAACGTTAACTGGGAAGTAGCCAATAGCTTCGGCAAAACCTATTCTGACTGTCTGGCTAGAGGACTGGAGGTTTTCCAGGTATTTGTTAATAATTGCCTGTCTGTCCTCCAGACTCCAGGTTAAATAATATTCCGTGAAAAACGCTGTATGGGCCTCAGCCGATACTTCTCTAACGATTGCTACTTCGTTACTCAAGCATTCTTCTAGCAGTCCCTGCCAGTCATTGATGATATTTTCATCGTTTACATGAAAATGTACGATTGAAAATTTTTTTATGAGGGTCGCGCAAGCTTGTTTGATACTTTCACCACCAAGTCCTCTCAACTGTCCTCTGCTACGACAAGTGGACACAATCTTTTGAATCTTATCCAAGTGGTCCTTGGCAATAATGTCACTTATATCCTTTTCAAGGCATTGGTGCAGCACGACAAGGATTTCGGCAATAGCCAAAATCGCACCGTGCCGTGCAAACGAATCTAATGAATTAACGAAATCCAATAGTACTGGAAATACGTCGTTAATTATGTAAGTTGTGTCCAGTGCGCCTAAATTGTGTAAGGCCTTGGCAGCTAATTCTCTTATAGTACTGTCCCAATGGGTAACTTTTCTTTTGACAAGGTGATCAACCAAAGGTTTTAAGTAGCCTTCGTACTTGGCAACATGTACGCTGATCTTGAGGTATGCATTGCTTCTAACTCCAACTTCAAAGTAGTCGGCTGCAGAAATTATTTCAATGCCATGAGGAAAGTTTCCTTGTCTGCCGACATTCTCCTGGAAAGCAGCAGAACCGGCTCTACGGCAGTTGATCTCTCTGTCAAAGCAAGTAACTATCAACAAGGCCCTTGATATGTCGTTGACGTGAGGCTGAAAAACTTCTGGCTCAAAAGCTCTCGCGAAAGACCAACAAACGAAACACGCAGCGTCTCTTATGATGGATCCGACCGGTCCATAAGCTCTTGGTTCATCAAAAACCAGAGCTTGGATGACCAGGGGAATAATTTCTTTCAATCTGTCAGGCAAGAGTAATCCTCTTCTACCTAGTTCGGCTAATGCCAGGCAACCTCCGTGCCAAGCGGTCTCAGATTCACGAGTTGAAAATAGATCAATGACATAGCCAAGCACATCATCTGCCAGATCACTTGGGAGCCTCGCCGTGATCCTCCCGATACCTTTTGCTGCAGACCACCTGATAATTATAGATTTATCTTGCAGGCATCTAATCAGGTGTTCAATTATTTCCTCTATGAGGGGTGGTATTTCGTGATCGTCGTAGTAAGACACGAAAATGTCATTTCCAACTGAAACAGGTTCCATATTTTCACGAGTTTCAAGTACATTGGTTGACAAAATTATTGCTTTGGATGCTTTTTTATACTGCCAAGGATTAACGTGAACTTTTAACAAAGTCATGCCTATTCTCTGAACAATTTTTATCGAGAATTTCCTCACAAGATCTGCACTACTCTCGTCCAGCTTATTTTCTGAAATTCTGTCAAAAATTTTCTGAGTGTAAGGCATAATATCATCTCGGCAGCTGTGCTTAATTATTGAAGCAATGACGGCGAGTGGTCTGTGATTCAAGCAATCATTACTGGAGCCTTGCAGTGCCCAGTCTATCAAGTGCTCCATGTAATCATCCTTAACGTCGGATCTCGTCAAGAAATGTGTCATCAAAAATATGGCTGCATTGGAGCACGAGTCCTTTGAAGCACAATACTTTTTACAAATTGAAATAACCCTCTCTGTCAAACTCTCCTTTGCCTCTGTCGAGTCTCTAGTTTCCAATCTTGACAGAGCAAAGGGTATCTTTGATATGATTGACAGCCAGATCAGTAGAACGTAGCGTGTCTGCCAGTTATCCTTGTCTTCGTTGTTTTGCTTCTCCAGCATCTCGAGGACTGGATTAAAATCAGTCACCTCGTGCGGCAGATGTATAGCAATTTTTTTGTAAGTCTTGACACTCATGATGATATAAATGTACTTGAAGACATAGTGCTTCAGATAATCAAACTCACTCCTTTCCTTGATAAATGTCAACAATGGACCCAGCAAACTTTCGAGGTAAGGATCAAGCAGCTGAGGTTGGTCCTGATATTGCTTCATGATGAAACAGAAGCGATCCAGGTTCTTTTCCATGACGCGGATGGGTTGGTCCGGGACGTACAGCTGCTGCATCAGGTGCTGAATCTCGTCCACTTCCTTGAAAGCGCTCAGTCCACCTCCACATGACGCCGACTCCGGATCAATGTCATTTGCGCTCATCCTGATTACCTTTTTTTGGTTGTCATGTATGTTTAATCGTGTGATGTACGTAATTGACAACAAGCAAATAGGCGTATGTTCACACAATAGATTGATATTTACAGTTTACTTACATCAATTGGTTGTATTACTTGTGTTCAAAAAAATTTAACCTCGACTTCTGTGTGCGTTCAGTATGTATTTATTAAGAATAAATACTTAGATGCATCAGTTTAACTTACTGAGCTTTTGGTATACTCCTGGCTTTCACAGCACAATCCGCAATATTTTTTTTTTATCTGTTCTGTAATAAGTATCAAAGAATGAAAGAATCAGTACAGTACAGTACAGACTGTATTTGACATTATTTTCATTTTAGTGATTCTTTTGATGTCATGGAACGATGGGACGTCAAAAAACTGACAAGCAGAAGCAGAACTTGAGAACTGCAAGCAGTTAGCCGTTATATAGGTACAGCAGATCTCTTCAATCTCTCTCCACACACGCGTATAGCGTTGTGAGTTGTGACATATCTTAACTAAGTATTTATCTTTTTTTTTTTTTTTTCGTATGTTTCGTACTTCGTACTCATTTTTTAGCATTTTATAGAATATAGAGATGCAAAAACAAGTGACAAAATAAACATTGTGCAAGTCATCGAAATGAAACACAAAAGTTGGTGCTAGCAAGTATTGCACCTTAATAATACGATTATGGTTAAGGTAAAGGTAAACATCTTTTAGCCATCTAACCTTGAAGTAATTGATATATTTATTGTAATGTTTTAGGTGTTACGAGGGTAAAATTAAGGTGAAAAAAAATTGGTGGATCAGTTTAATTTTTTTTTTTTTTTTTTTCTTTTTTTGTAACACGTCTATTTCGCCATGATGTATCGAGACACTTTGGTGAACTTGTTAAAACCTCACAGTGGTCAGATCCAACAACAAAATCCACATGTGCCATTACAACAAAACATTATTATGCCACATTCGCAAATTGGTGGATCGCCACCAATACCAGTTATTTTAGACTCAAATGCTGCCATGAGTCTGGCAATGGGCACATCGATGTATCACGAAAGATCTTTGATGGCACGCAATGATATTTGGCACAGAATACTGATCCTTCGCGGAGGCCTTTATGACAAAGAAGTTATATTGAAGAGTATTTTGAAAGCTGTTAATCCAGCAGACCTGATCCCTGTAAAATATCAGATTATTGGAGAAGATTCTTGCTTTATTGCTCGGAATTGTGACAGAGCTCTAGATTCACTTTGCAAAACTAGCTTGATTGTTAACTGTCCTGATGGAAATCCTGTGATTCTTTCAATAACTCTTGGATTTGCTTCCATTCACGATCTAAAAATCAACATCCAACCACTTTTGTTGACAGCACTGAAAAAAAGGTATGACAGTGAATCTAAAAAGCTAGATTTGACTGATTTTCACAGAGATCCCGATGTTTACAATACAGTCTACTGCCCTCTGGCTCAGACCAAAACTTTGACTCATGTTCTAAAATTAGCCAAAACTGCGTTTGGCTCTATTGACTACATCAATTTACAGAGTAACGAACTTACTTCACTTATGTTGGTAGACACAGCAAATATAAAGTCTCTTAAATGCATGGATTTAAGAGACAATTATTTTTTAAGAGTTGAGGCCTTAGAGCCTTTAAAAGCTATCAACATTTCGGAAATTTGGTTGGATGGCAATCCTATGTGTGATAATTATTCAAGGGCAAATCAATATGTCGAGGCTATAAGGCAATACTTCCCTCATATGACAAAATTAGATGGAGTACAAATCAGTGCACCAGGAATGCCATTGATTTTTAAAAGTTACGTAAAAAACTATCAAAGAAAATACCTCATTGAACAGTTTGTCTACCATTTTTTCAGAGCTTATGATTTTAGTGACAGAAATGTTCTTAAAGGCTTGTATGATACTAATGCATGGTATTCTACAACAGTTGGAACCCCTACCTCTCCAACTACAAAAAGAGCTCTTGAACCATTTGGACCGGAAAATAGAAACTTGTTGATTTTCGGCAAAAACAGCCAACAGCTTTTGTATCACGGGCAAGATCAGATTCTCAAAGTTTTTAAAAATTTACCACCTTCTCAGCACATTCACAGGTCACTTTGTTGCGATCTGATGTATGACAGTGATCAAATGATCATTATATCCGTGGAAGGATTATTTAAATCAATGCTTGCTCTGAATCAACTATTTTCTTTCAATAGAACATTTGTTTTAGTAGCGAAAGAAGAAAATGAATACAAAATAATAAACGATCAATACCACGTAAATCCACCGATACAAATGGCTGATCACTTTAAATATAATTTAGAGAAAGAAGTCATTCCCGAGTACGAACCAAACTGTTTTAGTCCCAGTGAAAAAGAAAATTTGATTCTCAGTTTGCAAGAAAAAACTACAATGGGAGTTGAAACGTGTGAAAAATATTTAAAAGAGGCAAATTGGAGCTTGAAAAAAGCAATCACGAATTTTTTGAACCACCATAAAAATGGACTGATACCCAAAGACTGTTACAAGTAAAAGTTTTGCTAAGAACGAAGATGGTTTTTTTGTAAAAATAATCGTAAGTGTAATTTTTACTTTAATTCGATAAAGCAAAAAATATTGTAATATACTTTCTTGTCACGATCTTGAATAAATTTTTGTAAAACATTTGAAATGGATATTTTCGCGCGTATTCTATGGACTTATTATGGGGAGGGGGGAGATTCGGGAGGGGATGTGCTTTGTGTGCTGACTGCTGAGTGTGCTCTATATTTTTGTTGTGTGTACAACTTGACACAATCGTGTGACTGCCAGTGGGCCTCGTCCTCTGCGATTTTTGTTGTATTTTTAGTGATCGTATTATTAAAAGTGCAATTTGTAAAATTTCGCTTTTTACCATAGCAATATTAGAGAAAAAGGGATAGTTAAATGTTTATCTGTATGATTTAACACATTACGTAAATCTAACCTATTATTGGTAAGTTGTTTTTGATCATTTTCCATGATGTTTACTTATATTTTTTATTGACTTACTTATGAAATGCAGTACAAAAAAAAAAAAATAAAAAAAAGCCATGGCAGCCGATACAACTGCGGTCAGCAAATTTTTAGTCCCTGTAAGGTTGACGCACCAAGATCCAATATTTTCAAAAAGTGAAATGAAAGCAGCAAATCAGATAGACGTGTGGCACAAATTTATTTTATTTAATATTGATAAGGCAGACAAAAACATGGTACTTGATGCTTTGATTGAAGCTTGTGTGCCATTAATTTTTTTTCCTGTCATGTACCAAATGGAAGCCAAAGACAAAGCTACCTTTTTGACCATGTGTAAGTCTAACACCATTCAAAAGCTTGTAAATAACAAAATGCAAGTAAGACTAAAAAGTGGAAAAACTATTCAGTACGACATTGTACTGTCTTTTCTTTCGTACAAAGATATGCCAATGAATGCTCAACAAATCATTTCTAGTGCTATTAGAATACGCTACAATAAAGAAATGAATTTAAGAAAGATATTGAATCTTACGAATTTTATCAATGACAAGATGTTGAGCTCTGTGTACTGCCCGATTCATATACCAGCGATATTTGATAGTATCTTACGTTTTTCGAAGGCTGCTTTGGCACCTTCTTCCATGAGAGATACTAAGCTCAATGTAAGAGATTTTATTTTGCGAGCCAACAATATGGAAAATTTATGTTTCAGCGAGAAAGTTTTCAACTTTCATTTCACCAAGTTGGATGTCCGTGACAATAAGTTGAACGATATAAATTTATTAAAGCCATTCAGTGAATATAAAATAACAGAACTGTGGCTCGATGGGAACCCTTTTTGCACAAGTTATGAAACAGCCAAGGATTATGTGAATGCAGCAAAGACCATCTTTCCACACTTGCAAATCTTAGATGGACATGTGATTGGAAATGAAGATAAAATGATACCAGTATATCATAGGCACTTTATCGCTGACAAGTTTAAACTGAATTTGATCAAACAATTCTTGGAACACTTTTTTACTTGCTACGATCAAGATGACAGAATAATTTTGAATGGGCTCTATGATACTGGAGCAATATTTTCAATGACGGTCGGCCAGATCATGGACAATTCACACAAAAATATCATCAAATCTTTTGCAATGAACAGAAATTTACTAAAATTCGTGGACTACGCAAAATGCAATGAATTTTTGTTATATGGACCAGAGAATATTATATCCGCTTTAAGACGTGAACCTCCCACCCTTCACAAACTAAAATACATAGATATTGATTTACTCTTTAGTACAAATAACTCTTTTGCCATATCGGTACAAGGTCCATTCCTCTACAGGAAACACAGTGCAACACCTATGTGGTTTGAAAGAACATTAATTGTCGTAGCTAAAGAAGACAATGAATTTTGCATTATCAATGATCAATATCATATAGACAATTGTCCAGAAAATTTAAACTATCCAGATTTGGCAGAGTTAAAATTTATAACTGATAAACCAGTACCTGTATTTCATCCCACGATGTTTAGCGCCGCTGAAAAAAAACAACTATTACAATTGGTACAAGATTTAACATGTATGAACGTCGAGCATGCGAGTAAACTTTTGTGTGAAGCCAATTGGGATATTCGTCAGGCAATTAAGACTTTTATGTCCAACTATGTTAATAATAAAATTTCTACCGAAGCTTTTAAATGATAATTTTTTTGCGATTAGTCTAGTAATTGTACATAATTACATGTAAGTTTTCCAATTTTTTTTACTTACAATAAAATTAAACATCAAAAATTTTGTAATCAAATATTTATTTTCTCAAAAATTCCTCTCGAATGATATTTAAAATTTCAACGTCTAACAACCTTTCTGCGTATTTAAAAGCGCTATAGTTTTAGTCGTATAACTAATGATGTTTACATTGGCACCTACTCCAAGTTCGAAGACCCTTTGCATAAGAGGCAGTGCATATTCTGCAAAAAGTTTTATAAAAAATTTAGTTCAATCATGAAATTTTTTTCCCAAAATTTAATTTTTAATTCGAAATACCTTGCATGCACATGACGTAGTCTGGAAGTTTCTCCAAGGCTGACATAAGAATATCCGATCTAGAATTATCAAGGCATCTTTGGAATGCTGCAAGTACACTGAGATTCGGGCAAGGCCGATGTTTAAGTGCCTTTGTAACCAGTGCGTGAGCTAATGTCCTTACGTTTCCTTGAGGGGATGTAAACAAGTCCGTTATATTATCGATAATAGGTTCCAATAAATTTGGATCCCGCAAGGATAAACTTTCTATTTCTTGCAAAGCATTATACACATCTAGAAAATAAACAATGTTTTATTTAACAGTGTCAAACGTAAGAAAAAAATTGCCACGAATTTTTAATACCATCGCCTTGATTTTTCGTGAGTGTAGCCAGTAAAGCCGGTAAGTGCGGAAATTCTCTTGGAGGCGTTTTTTCTTTTTTACGAAAAGTCGCCGAGACTAAAACTAAATCTTCGTTTTCGCCTTCTCTTGGCAGAGGAATTCCAGCTACAAGACTTTTCAAGGATGTAATCCCAAGGTAGTAAGCTTGCAGCTCGCTACGGAATAGATTATTTTTTGAGAAATACTTGAAGAAAAAAAAAAAAAAAAATTTAAACCATTAAACTTACTGAAGTACTTGTGCGTGTCTTTGTAAATATTGAAGAGCAGATTTTTCATTATGTTTCACGTACTCTTTAAGAAACTCTGCGAATCTTCTTAAAAGAGATACGAAATCTTCCGCTCTATGATAATTCTGAAAATTAACGAATTTTATAATTACGAAACATAAATATCCGAGATTAAATTAAGCAAATGGCTTTTATTTACTTTAAAACATAGTAAGTAAGTGTCGAGTGTGTCCTGGAGTCCTTTTGAATGTTCTTGGTTGAAAATGTGTGGTTGCAAGAGTTCAAGTAAACCCATGACTTGCACAAAAAGGTGAACGTGGTGTTTCGAGCGGAACTCCCTCGAGTCGAGGTCACAGAGACCCGTGAGAGTCGATGCCAATAGGGGCAACTGCCTCAGCATTAGAAGCGGATGTACTGCAGCCATTTTACGGGTACATTGATCAAGCTCTCGCACTTTTGAGCCCATCGACTTTTGCTGTGGTAACGTTGTCAGAGCCGTCAATAAAGTGTGAGTCATACGGTCTAAAGTTGAATTAGTCCATTCGGATATGTTTGCTCCACTCATCATCATCTTCTTTGACTGATTTATATTCAGATAGCTTATAATCTTTGGCACTTTCATGTAAAGCTGCAGTAGTAACTGATGAGCCATATCCGAATACACGCTGAAATTAATTCGTTATGACGTTCAGTTTCGTTCATTTTGGTGTTTAAAAATGTGTGTGAATACAATAAAATTACTAACTCGGTACGGTTCGTCATTTGGTCGGCCAAATGTTTAACTACAGACACCATCATTTCATCCTCAGAAGAGCAGCAACAAGTCATCAAGTCTAATCTGGCCTCCATTTGAGTCACTGCCGTTTTTTGATTTTCTCGTTCATACAGTATTACCGCCTCTTCGATCAAGTACATTACGAGAACCAACAGCTGATTACTTGTTAGTAACAAAATATTTTCTGGCATGTCATTTTTCGTAGAATATTTCTCACGACCTTGCCATAATTTTGGATTGCAAGTCAGTGCCCACAAAAAGTCCAAAACGGCGGTTGGATCGTAGCTAAAGTAAAAATAAAGTAGATAACGTTTTATGTTACAATAAGCTAACATTTGGTTTCACCATAAAACTTACGTTTGGTGGCACTGACACAGTAGTTGTCCTACGCACTTGTGCAGAGTTGCCCAACTGGCTCCATGCGCCAATAAAGTCAACAGATACGGCCTGCAGGAGTGTGATCTAACTATGCTTTCGTCAATTCTTATGTACACATTCATTTTTCCGAATAACAGCCTAGTTTGTAGATCAGGACAGGTGCCGATAAGCTCGGGCTCGACCGACGCTAGCCAATCGATTAGTAAGCCGGTGCGAGGTTTAATGCCCTGCTCACTGTCGGTGACCAGTAATTTTGCCATCGCCTCTACAAGAGCATCGTTTCGCTGTTGCTGCATGCACAGATCAAGCAATCGGCTGCCTACATTTTCGAGCTTATCCGGTTCTGCGTTCTCAAGTATCGCGCCAGGTTCGCGCGACTTTGCCAGAGTGGCGAGCTCTTTGTGTCGAGGGGTTTTAGATTCATGCGATTTTGTAAAATCGCGCAGAATCAAGAGAATCGGGGCATCGATGTCGCCGATCAAGGTCATCAAATTCAAACACATCCCTTTAGCCACGTTTGCAAGCTCGATCGTCTTAGGGCAGCTAGACGGCTTTTTCAGGGGCAAAAGGATCACTCGCATAAGTGTACACGAAAATTGTGACATGCGGACGAGCGATGTCAGGAAATCTTTGACCTGAATGGAACTCAGTACATCCATAATGTGTTTGATAGCCACGGCGATTGCTCCTCGATCTGTCTCCATCCTTGACTCGTACAGATCTTTAGCGAGTATTTTGTGTAATCTACGGTAAATCTCTGTTTTCTGTTGTATCGTTTGTTGTTGTATATTTTCGATGAACAACTGATTGATAAGATTTGGTACGTCAGTTTTAACTGTGCTCTGTTGAGTGACACTTTGTTTTTGCAGCAGAACGCTTCGCGGTAGCAACTCCAGACGCGTGTTGACCGATGGAATGCTCTCGTCGGGCTCTTCTTGAGCCTCATGTTGCACGTGCTCCAAGAAAATTACACCTCCAGTTGCACCGCGGTTATGCAAGATTCTCACGAGCTGCAAAATAAAACTAATAAGAATGTCGTTTTTCCCTACGTCAATGAAAAAAAAAAAACCGCTTTCGTATGAATCATGTTACCTGTGCCATGTAAGTCTTGTTAAGAACGTTGTTCGTCACAGATACGGGATCGATTTGAACGGCAGCATCGAGCAAGTGTAACAACTTTGTCATAGTATTAACGGGTACTCCGAAGCTCTGTATAAACAGAACTAACTGATAGGCTTCCAAGTCGCGCAATGCTGCGTCGACTAGGCGCGGTATGTTGCTACGAATCATGCGCAACTTCAACCAGTCTGGTATCAGAAGCGCTTCCTCTCCCGTGTCAACGAGGTAAGCCTTAGGCGGCTCATGGTCCTCTGGAAACCAGATCTCCAGTAGCTGGTCAAACAGCTCATCGTTATCGACTTGGTCGTACGTCAAGAGAATGACCATAGCGTGCACGACTAGAATGTGCATGGTGCACTCCTCACCTGTAGACCAGTGAACCAATATTAAATCTTGATTCTCGAGCCACGTCACTCGTGAGCCATCTTGTCGGGGTGCTCTTGCCTGGAATTAACAATGTTGCAAATGAAACGAGCTGCGAAATTATATAAACAACATACAAGTATCAATGAAACTTGGTATTATTACCTTGTTCAAATAATTCGTGTAAATTGAAAGAAAATCGTGCAAAGTTTGTCTGCCCTGTACGCTATCAGAATCCGGTTGTGGCAATATAGCCGCGATAATGGTATTTCTCTCGACAACCAATTGCGAAAGCTCATTCACTAAATTTATTAAATCAGACAGATCGTCATTGAGCGTGTGCTCAGCCAAGTACGCTATGTATGCCTGTACCAGGTCGGGATTGTTCTCCACCTGGCAGGCGCTTCTCAGAGCTTTCGATACTAAAAGACGTACGTCCTGAAAGTGGGGTATCGACGAAAGCTTATGCAGTAGCCAAGACTCGCTAAAAAAAATGATGAACCTTCATATTGATCCAATGAAAATATAAGGGCATGTGTATATTTTTGCTTTTCCTCTTACTTGTTATTATAGCCATCAACATCCATGTGCTCATCCACTCGAATCGTACTTAAAATCAGTTTGAGGCCAGTGATGGCCTGACCTCTGCTAGAAGTTATCTGGCTGCTCAGTCTTCTCAAAAAATACTCGAGAATCTCATAAGAGTGCAGACTTTCCTGAAGGGGATCAGTGAGCAGCAATTGCAAATGAGCGAGTAGCTGCCGTTGTCTCGGCTGCTTGTCTGCCTGGCCGCTTGATGATAGTAGGTATTCGCACAAACACTGGACCGGAAGCTGACTAAGGGATCCCTCGCAACTCTGCACAAGGTCGGCGAGCCAGGGCATATTCTGGGAGGAGCTGGCCTGTTGGCGCTGAATGATATCGAGGAGAAAATCGGGTTTCCGCGAGCGGCACAACAGGTGGCCCAAACGGTGCGTAGTATTTAGTGCCTGTATTATCTCGAGGATGTTTTGCGGAGGTCGTCGGGCAATGAGCGTCGGCTCCATCATTACCACCGATGACAACAGCAACGAAGTCTGCTCTGATATTTGGGTACGCGTAGACGCCGCAGCTAGATGAACTTCGTACTGCAATATTTGTTGTTTTTCCATACTATCATAACGAAACTCTTTGGCTCGCTCTTCCTCGATTATTTCTGGCAAAGCCATCGTCGGCGGAGGGTACGTAAATTGACTACAAATAACATAATAGCATCCATAGTAAAAAAAGTATGCTTTCCTTGGAGTACATAAAGTGATAAAAATTTTAAAAGAGATACTTGCTTGGTAATACACATTTCCATCAGCACTCTTAATGTTGGATAGCGCTCCCACGCCAGACTGCCAACTGTCAAAGGATTCTGAGTAGCCATTATCAATAGTATGACCCAGCTCTTCCAATACAGGTTGGTAATTGCCAATGCGGGTGGCACATAGCCTGCGGGAAGACTTATAGAGATAGGAGCTTGGTACGCGCATAAGCTAAATATTTGATCGATGATCATTATGTTGTTGATGCACAACAGCGGAAACGTTTCGGACGAACTCTGAGCTGCTCTCCTGATTAAACTTTCCACAAGATCCAGCTTTTGGGCATTTGTTAGTCCATCCTCCTGATCGAGACAAATGGGCAGATGAAAAAATTTTGTTGAAATTCACTTTTTTAAACATTGATTATCTGTGCAAGCCTACCTTCATTGTCAAAATATTCGATAATGTGTTTTCAAGTAAAGGCACTTCAGAAACCATTCTCATATAAAACGGTCTTTCCGGTTCCGGCGGAAAGTTGTCCGGTCTGTAATACTGTTCCAGTGGCTCGAGCAGCATGATCTTTTGCACGGCGTGTATCAAAGCTTCTTTGTTGATGTTGTAAATCTGAGGTGCCGTATTCTGCAACCATGTTATGGTCTGATCTTGTATAACAGCCACCAAATTTTGAAACTGGTGCAGCAGACCAACATCTTTTTTGTCTCCACGCTGGCACAACATTGCAGCTTCTTTGACTTGCGGAGTAATGGCCAGAAACATGCACAGACACAGTAGATCAATTATGGACGTGAACACTCTATCTTTGGATTCATGATTCGAATTCAATTGCTGAAGGACTTCCATTCGTGCTTTCATCATGGTATTAGTTAGACTCAACAAGTTGATGTCGTGTCGACAAATTCGAACGATTTCTCGTAAAAGTGCACGCAGAGGCCTCAAGTATTCATCGCGACTCAACAAAAGATCTAGAAATATTTCACCCAAAAGTTGTGCTGATGGCTCTGGAGCAGTTTGAAACATAACTGCTAACATGGGCATGTTGTTGGGGTTCCTTGCGTTCGATAATTCATTATATACCGTGTGTTTCAATATAGTCGACAAATTTCCTGGATGAAGACCGATTATTTCCTTAACGCCATTTAAATACAAATTTACAACAGCTTTTGTTTTCAATCTCATTTTCACGAGTTGGCTGATGACCTCTACATCGCGCTGAGTGTGAGACGTACAATTGTAACAAATATAACTGAGAAGCTCCTGAGCCGTTCTCATTAGCTTTGGATTGTGCAGCCATACTTCCAGTCGCGGCACGGCGATATTTCTTATTTCTACAAAGCCGCAGGCTGAAGACAACAATTTCAAGAAATTTCTTGTTATCGTGTCTGGTTGTCTTCTATTTAATTGTTCTTTTACTGTTTCCACAACGATATTTTCTACAGCATCCATGCAGTGAGCATAACGATGACAGACAGGTAGATCTATTTTATCTTTATCACCAGTCAATTGAATAAGAGAAGTTGCAGAGTCATCATCTTCCAACAATGTGGAAGGACTAGAACACTCTCTGGGAGTCATCATTAATAGCTCTGGCTGTAATACACTTTTTGGAGGTATTCTGGTGTTGAACCCTGTTAAAATGTTATCTACAAATCCTTTACATTCTTCATTATCGACCCACATTCTTTCACCCAAAGCATCTTCAATATAAATCTGCAAACATTGGTAAGTACTTTATTAAATGAATAAAATTTAAACAAAGATAAATCAAGTCAAATACCTTAATAAAAACATCAGGCCACTCTTTTTTGTCGGAAAATCCTTTCATCAATAAATTAGCTACTAGTACAGGTACCATGGGATTGCCTTTATTTTTAAAACTATGTGTCTGATCCCTTTTTAAAAGAGATGCCAAGGCATGTAATATACAATGATGGGAAAATATGGAAGGTCTTATTTTTACCAAATATAAAAGTCCAAATGTCACAACACTGTCTGGTTTCCATCTCGAACTTTTCAAGTTTCTTATAGCACCACACACTAAACCTATCAATTTTTCACCATCGTCACTCTCGTTCGCTTCCAAAACCAGGGGTACAAGATCAGCTGGATCACAGTCTATCGAAACTCCTTCCCAAACTTCAGTATAGCTTACAGTGGGTCTTGGTGGAGCTGTGGTGTGTGCTGATAGTTTGGGCTTTTTTGCAGGAATCAGAGATTGTATGGGAGGTCCTTCTTTTTTCCTGTCATTGTCTGAAAAATTCATACAATTCGTAAAATGCATATTTTTATGTTTAATAATATAAGAAAAAGATGATAGAAAAATAAAATCTTACTGATGACTGAAGAGCTAGATCCAGGTTTAGTCAGAACTCCGGGTCTTTTAGGATCCAAAACCTCTGTTCTAGAGCCTTTCGATCCAAGTGCTATAAAATCAGACGGGTGTGGAGCAATTTTATTCTTGGAGCCTCTGCCACCTCCAGTTTTTCCTCTTTCCATGATACGCTATTTTTGTCAAATTTCTTCCACATAAGAATAGTTTCTGAAATAAAAAATTCCAAACCATTGTACCACTTTATATTAACATCGAAGTTCGAATATATTAAAGTAGCATTGCATTAAATCACAATATTGCAGGAAAGTTTATAATTTCAACTTGTCAACAATAATTTGGAGCTTTCTCGTTGGCTACTTGTATATTTTTAAATGTATTGTGTATATTTGTAAATAAGGATGTCTATACATTGGCAAGTGTTTCTAGGGAATTTAAAGTAACAAAAGGCACTAGATACTCAAGTTACGACATTCATACCTTAAGTATATACACGTCCGTACGACACGACAGCCTGGATGCATCTGCGAAGGCACACGCCGACGTGGTGCTCACTGCAGTGGATATATATGTATATGGCCGGCGCGCCCCTTAACCCCCCCGCCAGCCACAAAAACTTCAACTTCTAACCTTTCCGTGTTACTCACTACGATCGATCCTTTTCCTTCACAATAACTCAAAACGCTCAATACTTTTTAGTAATGTCTTCACGCATCACGCGATAATCTTCAGCTTCCAAAAAAACGCATTCGACTATCAGGAGCATCACCTGCAGGAGAGAAATCCGAGAAGATTGGCTGTGTGTGTCACTATAAGCTCACTTCGCCCCGCACGGCGCTCCCCGCCATGCCCCCGTGTGTTGACACTGTTGACAACTTATTAATGTGAAATTCACTTTGTCTCGAGAATAGAACAAAAAAAAAACAAAAAAAAAAAAATAAGGCCCGACGCTTGCGCATTAACAACCTACAAACCTACAATTCCTGCAAAGCAAGATGAATTTCGGAGTTCCGGAGCAAAGGGTGTAAGGTGTATATACGAGGTGTGCGCGGGGGTGAGTCAACAAATCTTTCTCGTTCTCGCCCCTATATATATTCGCCACATTCGCCAGTCTGATTTTCGTTACCTCGCTTGGCGGCTCGCGAGCGCGAGGGAGAGTATACTTGGCGAGGAACGAAATAACGGGCACTTTGCGCCGTCCTGCATTGCAGGTACACCAGTGTTTTTCTTTCCTCTTACACATCGAAGTTTTGGGAGAGCTCTCGTATCATCTACACCCAACATTCTGAGGAGTACCTGCTTTTGTGTGTTTCAGTGGCTCAGTCGATTTTTGACATTCCGTATAGCTGAGCACAGCTGTCACGAAAACTCGTGAATCATGGTGAGTAGTTATCTCTTGTGTATGATTTCGTCATCTCTATTTTATTGCACCTGTCGTGAAATTTTTTAAATATATATACCCTTAAGTGACCGAGAGGGTATGATCTGGGGCGCACGTAGGTACGTCAAATAATATATACTCGTACGGGAGGGAGCTCGGTGCCGCGTCAATAATCCTCCCCGTGTGGGTATCTATTGAGCATGTTCTGCCCTGGTGCTCTACTTTTATGTGATGCTGATTTTATTGCTCGAGCGGCCTCGCCGCAGGGTCAAGGAAATCGATTGTCCAGAATACCTACACGTATAATATATGCATTACACTTGATTGAAAGCTCAGCCGTGGTTTTTTTTTTTTTTCTTTTCCAGCGGATGAGGGCGGACAGGTGTCCTACGGACGAGCTCAGCCTTACCAACTGTGCGATTGTCCACCCCAGTGATTTCACCGACGACGTCAGGTTTGTACATCACCTTTTGATTTTTTTTCCAAACCCAAGTGTATACAATACATATACCCTTATGTTGTATACTTATCGGTCTGAATGGGGGTATTTTACGAGAGATAGGTATCGTGTGTAAGCGCGTTGGATTGCGTGTCAGAGGGAACCAGACAGTCGAGGGGGTTGTTTGGTATATTTCTACAGTATTGCCTCTTGACATTGGTAATTTATTGATCCCTTAGGTAGGATAAAGGCAAATTCCTCTGATAATATATTATACTCTAAACCACTAGGGTTTCCCTTGACAGTTGGATCTCTCTGTCAGAGAAAAAGTGGTGAAGTTTTATACTTTATTATCTACAACTGTCAACGTCACTCATTAAAATAAATTTTTTTTTTTTTTACTTAATTTGTCATGAAGATTTTTTTTAAATTTATTTTGAATTAGGTANAAAAAAAAAAAAAAAACTTTAAGGTAAATAATGAAATGTTTCATTTGTATCTTTCAACTTTAGGCACATTGAGGTGTCAACTCAGCCCAACCAGCGTTTTATTTTCTCGATCAGAACATGTCCCCAAATACACAAAGGTTGCATAGGCTTCAGCATGCCTCAAAGGAAATGGGCTACACTGTCTGTTGGCCAAGAACTGGAGGTGAACCCCTATTATTTCGACTCTTCATCGACATCAGTGTTCCTTTCCAGCATCTCTGTAGAAGCCGATTTCTTACAAAAAAAGACGTGAGTATATAAACTTTTACATATAGATAAACATGGATTTTTTTTTATCTCTTACTTCTGTATGTTGAATAAAAAAAATTTTGTCCACAGAACAAGTTTAGATCCATATGACACCGAAGAAATGGCTAAGGATTTTCTTATGCAGTTTGCTGGTCAAGCTTTTACAGTTGGCCAGCAACTGGCATTTCAATTTAAGGACAAAAGAATGCTTGGCTTGGTGGTAAAGAATTTGGAAGCTGCTGATATTGCTGCTATAAAATCTGGACAAGAATCCAAGCCCAATAAAACCAGGATGGGCTGCTGCCTTGGCGATACTGCAATCCAGTTTGAAAAAGCGCCCAACTCGAGCTTAAACTTGACAGGAACAAAACAGGGAAAAGTCACGCGCCAATCAATCATTAATCCTGACTTTGACTTCAACAAAATGGGCATTGGTGGCTTGGACAAAGAATTCAATGCTATTTTCAGAAGAGCATTTGCGTCACGTGTCTTTCCACCTGAAGTTGTTACACAACTAGGTCTAAAGCACGTAAAAGGTATCTTACTGTATGGTCCACCGGGTACTGGTAAAACTCTCATGGCCAGACAAATTGGAAAAATGCTGAACGCAAGGGAACCAAAGATTGTAAATGGTCCTCAGATATTAGATAAATATGTTGGTGAGAGTGAAGCAAATATCAGACGATTGTTTGCCGAAGCTGAAGAGGAAGAGAAACGAGTATGACATCTTCAACATACAAAATTTTAGTTAGTCTTAAATATTTATTAACATCATTTTTTCTTTTCAACAGTGTGGGCCCAACAGTGGACTTCATATTATTATATTTGATGAGATTGACGCTATCTGTAAGCAAAGAGGAAGTGTAGCTGGTGCTACAGGTGTTCATGATACTGTAGTCAATCAGCTACTCGCTAAAATTGATGGTGTTGAACAATTAAATAATATTTTGGTAATTGGTATGACAAATAGACGGGACATGATCGATGATGCTCTTTTGCGACCTGGTAGATTAGAGGTAAATTCCAAACTTAAAATTTTTCACTAAAATAATTATTGAAACTAAATTCACTTTTATTTTGTAATAAAGGTCCAAATAGAAATCAGTCTGCCAGATGAGCATGGCAGATTCCAAATTTTGAATATTCACACATCAAGAATGAGGGACTACAAAAAGATCGATCATGATGTGGATTTGAAAGAACTTGCCGTGTTAACAAAAAATTTCAGTGGTGCTGAGTTGGAAGGTTTAGTCAGAGCTGCCCAAAGTACAGCTATGAACAGGTTAATTAAGGCCTCTAGTAAAGTCGAAGTAGATCCTGCAGCCATGGAAAAACTGATGGTTGGAAGAAGTGATTTTCTCCATGCCTTGGAAAATGACATTAAACCAGTGAGTTAAAGTTATACTGCTGAAAATTATATTTTTCTCTTTCTTTGAATTATTAAAATTTTTTTGTATCACAGGCTTTTGGAGCAAGTGCCGAGGTTCTCGAGCATCTGTTGGCCCGAGGCATCATCAATTGGGGAAAGCCAGTTACCGAGATTCTTGCCGATGGAAATCTTTGCATTCAGGAAGCTCGAGCTGCCGAAGGCTCAGGACGGGTATGCATTCTGCTCGAAGGCCCACCTAATGCTGGCAAAACTGCTCTTGCTGCCCAAATTGCAAAGAATTCTGACTTTCCATTTGTCAAAATCTGTGCCCCAGAAGATATGGTTGGCTTTACGGAGTCCGCAAAGTGTTTGTCAATTCGCAAAGTAAGGCATCCAATAATTGCATCGATGGTAAATCATATATTTCATCGATCGCAATAATCAAACTTTTTTCTTTTAGATATTCGACGACGCATATCGCTCTCAGCTTAGTTGTATTGTAGTTGATAATATCGAACGCTTGATAGATTATGGAGCGATTGGGCCTAGGTATTCGAATTTGACCTTGCAAGCACTGTTAGTTCTTTTGAAAAACGTGCCACCCCGTGGAAGAAAGTTGTTAATCATTTGCACTACTAGCCGCAGGTGAATTTTAGTAATGATTTTTAGAAACATACTTTTAAATTTTGTTTTATCATATATTGTCATTAATATTTATTTTCAGGCAAGTATTAGAAGATTTGGAGCTCATTTCGTCTTTCAAGCCCATTCTACATGTTCCCAAACTATCTACTCCAGAGCAGCTCCTAACAGTATTGGAAGAAGTTGAACTCTTTACCAAACAAGAGTTGTCAACACTTCAAGGGAAACTTCATGGGAGACGGTAAACTTTTTATCAAACTTTGTTTAAGCAACCATATTTTACATACACTACACTGTACATACACGTTCTTCCGCGTAACAGTTATAACACTCTTAGTTGCCCATCACATCATTGAGGTCATTTATCAAAATCCTAATACTACATGTAAATCATAAAAAAAAAAAAAAAAGTAAATTTTTTTTACAATCTACAAAACGTAGGACCAGGCACTGGGTTTTCCCTAATCGAAAAGCTAAAGCACCAACGCAATGTACAAACAAGTAATCATTAATTAAACTTTACTTGAACTATATAGTATGTAGCAGCGTAGATAGTGGGGAAGCTCTTGGTTTGTTCGAGCGTTAAACCCTTACAGCCTTACTGCTTCTTTTGTTTTGTATATAATATATATATATGATGATTGTCTCATACCTATGTGACCTTTATGATGGTACCATACCTTAATACTTAAGTTCTGTATTTAAACCTTTCCTCTCCTAGTACTGTTTAGTCGTTCATTAAAAAATAGTGATTCGTGAAAATTTGCCAATTGTTTATAAATTATACATTTTAACTAATGTTTTCATAAAAAAAAAAAAAAAAAAATTTGTTTTAATTTCAGCATCTTCATTGCGATCAAGGATCTGCTGGGCTTGATAGATATGACACGACAAGTCGAACCGAATTATCGGGTTGTTAAATTCTTGACAAAACTCGAGGAAGAAGGTGGCATGGAGTAAACTGTATTTACTATTTATAGAATTTCATTTAATATTCGTTTAGCAAAACTCAATTTTGTCTAGTTGTATTAGTGAGCCTATACTGCATAGCATAAATTAGGCAATAACCTGGCTTGATGATGAGGAAGAAAAATAATTATAATCGGCAACCTTAACACAATCTTTTCAAGTGCATTCTATGGCCGTATAGTTTTGAATAAAAAAAAGTATATTACTAGATTAGCATTATATTATATTGTATTGTTACTAAGTCTGACTTGGTCAATCTGGCTAAGAACAATTAAAGCGAATTTATTCGACTTCCAAGAGTTAACCTTTATGCTCTTGACTTGTTTTATCTGAGAATAATTAAACTTTTCTCTTCTTTGTGAATAATGTTACTTGTTGATCAAGTCCTAAAAATAGATCTCCTGTATAAAAAAATAAAATGTGAATGTACAGAGTTGATTAATATAAGCACGATTGAATACTAAATGCACATATAGATTGTTAGATGCTATGTTTTGAGCCACTTATTTATTTTATTTTTTAATAGATATAGTATATCTTGTACTTATTATTTTATTTATTAAAGTATTTTAAATTTGTTGAGTTACTATGTTAACGGCTCATTTCTTGGCAATAAACCATAAGCTGTGAAAAAGTGAAACATGAGAATGACAAAAGTATACATATTTTAAAGTATATTTGAAAGCTAGCTATGTTGTGGTAATGCAGGGGTCACAAATTAATTTATGTTTATTTGAATAATTACATTAATAGAAATGAAACATTGTAAATGTTTATTATAATCTTCATCAAATAATGAACTAGATAAAATCAGACTTAAGCATTTTGCCACCCAAAGAATTATTTTTTTAAGCATTATATACCGAGTCAATTCTTAAAATATGAAAATTTTGTAGACTATCTCTGTTAGCTAAAAAAATGTAAATGATATTCCATATTAGACACTGTTTTTACAGTCATTCCATTAATTTCATATGGATTATTTTTATTTTTTTAATATACTTGTGTTTATATTTTGAATGTGTTAACATTTGATGCATCAAAAAAAGAAAACGATTGTAAGTTAATTGCATTCGTTTCTTCATATTTTAATTACTTAATTTTCACGTGAAAAATAATTGCTTCCTTGTTAAACTGATTGTAAAAAGAACATTGATGAGAAACAGCTCGTGCTTCTAAAGTTGTTTCAATTTGTTGTATAATTCACCCAATACGAAAAAACCCTCCGTTGATTGTACAAAAGAAAATATTATTTGCGTAAAATTTTATTCTTATAAATTATGTATGTATGTACATGTTTTGAATTATATTTATCAACGCTAGAACAATAAATGTACGTGTAAAAAAAAAAAGTAGAACTGAAAACATTTTTTTATTACCCACAATAATTGATTTTTATATTTATTTAGTTATCCACGATGGCGTGATCCCTTATTTTGAAGAAACGAGCTAGCAGCACTCAAACAGAAAAATGACTACGAGAATTGGAGTTTTATAAAATGACGAGTTAAGTTTTATAAAGTAACGAGAAAGTTGATTAGAAAGTATAGCTTTAAATTGCTCGCTAATGGTAAAATAAACACTTCCGGTAAGGCTATATATATATATATATTTAAGAACCATACGGAGATATGAAAAAACTCCATAACTTGATCAAAACAATCGTGGCAATTGTCGCAAAGTGGACTTGAAGAATAAAAAAAAATTACCAACTTATGCTTGCATGCACAATTTAAGATTATGTAATTGGTAGTAATAATTATATGTGACAACCATCGGGCCATCTAACCACTAACTGTAATGTATAATAATATAATTACCGCAGCACAGCAATTGATTAGTTTTCATATTTTTGTTTATTATTAGCAGCTTAGCAGCGTCGTCAATACTACATTTACTCCATGCGCTTGATAACTCAAGCAACTTTAATTTTTAAAGTAATTTATGCATAAAAAATAGAAACTTGACATTTGTTGATTGTTATTAAGTTTAATACCTATCGATTCGACAACCGCATGCCGCAAGAAGAGACAATCTCTGCGATGACATTTCCCATTTTATACCATTCCAACGTTCCTGAGTTATTGGGTTACTGGGGTTATACCATTCCAACGTTCCTGTGTTATACCATTCCGTTGTTTCTGTGTTATACCATTCCAACATTCCTGTGTTATGGGGTTACTGGGTTATACCATTCTAACGTTCCTATTTTATTGGGTTATTGGGTTATACCATTCCAATGTTCCTGTGATATACCATTCCAACGTTCCTGTGTTATAGGGTTACTGGGTTATACCATTCCAACGTTCCTGTGTTATACTATTCCGTTGTTTCTGTATTCTGCTCTCCGTCGTTGTTAGCTCACTGTTTGCAGGAAAATACGCCGCCATTTTTCTCAAATTGCTAAAGTAAATCTATGAAACTTATTCTTTTTAGACAAATTTGCCGGAAAAACGCGCATACGTTTTCTTTACTTGGAACAGCAAATCAAAAATCGCGATGCATTTTCTTATTAGCTCTTTTGACTTTTGAAGACAGACCACTGCAGATGCAGATCGTTTATAGAACTGCAGCGCCTCCAACGACGCCCGACCGTACTCGCTGGAGAAATATCTTTTTTTTTTAGTGGGTATAGGTACGTAAGTACTGCAGACGGTGCATAAGCTGGTATCTGGCTCTAGTTGTAGTGCAGAGTGCAGTTCTGTTAGTTTTGTTGTGTGTGTGAAAAGAGTACGTTGTACTTGTACGTTCTGATATTGAGATCCTTAACTGAGGTTTTCGTGCTCGTCTACATGGTCCAGAAAGCCCAAAACAACAACGATCATTCGGACATGTATATCTTCAATATTTAGCAAATTAGCAAAAAGAGAGCTGAAAGACGTGCGATAAAAAGTACTCGCGCGCGCGCGCGCGCGTGCGACGCAAGAGGGGTACAGTACAGTCATAGTCAGGTCACAGTCAAGTCAAACAAGCCATACCTACCTACCTACCTACACGATCAGATCAGCATCAGACTGATCAGGGGCACATTAAACATACTTAACGAAGTCATTGTTCGTCTTGCAGTGCGGGCTAACCACTAACTGTAATAATAACCCTGAACTCCGGGGCTCTATGGATTTCGGGGCATTAAAATTGTTTCTCCCGAAGAAGATCGCCAGCAGTTGGTGTTCGTGACATTTTGCTCTTGCCTCTACTCTCTTTCTTATATTATACTTTATTGGTAACTGGCGTAACTGCTCAGTGTTGATGTGTTAGTGTTATATTTATATGTAGTGTCACGAATGTATCGAGATGTACTCCAACTGCATGTAGGTACTGCATTTACGAAATCACGAATACGGAGCTAGTGCATAAACAAAAGAGTGCGGTATCTACAAATTTATTTTCTCTACTTACTCTCGACGTGCATTGGGAGAGAAAAAGAATATATTAATAAGAGAACAAACACAGACAGCTGTGCTGCTTATCCTCCTGTGTTGGTGTACATATTTATCTATATGAGTTTACAAGTGTATACGTAGATGTGCAGTTAGTTGGTGTTCGCGCAAAAAGCGAACGTCGTCGGTCGTCGCGCAAGGACGCGTAAACAGACGACGAGGCCGTCTGTGTCTGACACACGACACGTTGCAAAAATATCTATATATAAACCCCGGAGTATATTACCCCTCATCGGTTCGGCATTATTATTAGTATTATATTTTCTCTTGGCGGTGGCGGCGTCGTTCCCATACGCGTCCTCCGATCGGGCCAGGACACAAAAGCCCGTCCGTGAGGACGTGGGACCATCAGTTTGACGGACTCCCGGTTCACATCAGGTCAGTTTTTTTTTTTTTATGTTCTCGTTGTGTCTCTTTTCTTTACTCTCCTGTCATAGAGCAACTGTTAATTCGCGATGCAACTTCTTCTTGACAGGGTCTCACGTTTTTCCTCTCTCTTTCTCTCTTTCCTCTCATCCTGAATGGAAGCAAGACTAGCTTGTCAGGGCAGCAGCGTAATAAAAGCATCCATCAAAGTATATGTATAAGTATTAGGTGTACCTACCTACTTACCTACACCTACAATGTGTACATAATACAGTATAGGACACATCGTAGCGTAAGAGAGGAATAGAGGATGACAGTGGAAAATTCAGTGCCGACGACGAAACGTGTGTGCGGTCAGTCAGGCGGCGTGTGCACCGCACATATTAGGTTGTAACCTAGGTATAACATACCTACATATATACATATATCATCACTGGTAATACCTTTATAGGTCATAGTATAAAAATGGATGACAAAGGCAGGCTGTTGTTTTTCAATTTGTGCTCTCGTATACGACCTAGGTACCCCACAGGCCCGGCTATCGAATTTACACACTTATTTTTTTATCAGCAATGATGCAACGTGTGCGAAGGTGTGGAAAGCACGCCTGTAAAATTCATTGATTTTTCTCTAGTACGTCCTCTATCCCGCTCCCTCTCTCACTCTCTGTTAAAGAGAGTTCTGTAATCTCTGTTACAGTGGCTGCTCCATTTTGATTTGCAACTTGCAACTCTCTGTCCAAGTGCCTGCTACTACTCAATAAATGTGTCGTATTTGTAAAAATCGATCAAGTGTGGCGTAGAAATGTGCAAAGTGTACTGCCACATTGTGTTTTGTGTACAACTGGAGGCTGTGTATGGATGTGATCATATATTTATTATGTGAACCCTTAATCGTGATTTTCTGGAATTTTTTTTCTTTTTTTTACAGTAAAAAAATAAGTAAACAAAGAAAATTGCTTGATACTCCGATCTTATTTTATTTTTTCTGCCCCTCGAGGCGAATTTTATTTATAACGATACTTTTTGTTAAAGGCAAATCTTTGTTGAGCATTTAAAAATAGATTTCGCTGAGGTTGCTTGTGCTATATATTTATAACGAAACAACGGCACAAGAGTATAAAAAAACCATGTGACTGTGCCGCATCGAAAAAACGATGTTTCGAATTTTTCGCTAATTTGTTGTCGTGCTATGAAAGAACGCCACAATCCGCACTGATAATGTTCACATTGGCTAGCCACAACATTTATATTGGTCGGAGATACCAATCGCTTGCAGCGTTACTTATAAAAGTCAAGTCAGTCAGCAGCAAAATATTCTCGACCTTTTTATTTTATTTTTTTATCGAAACAACAGAATACAAGCTTTGCGGTAAATCTACCGCGAATCTTTGATAAACAAAAAAAGAAAAAAAAGAAAAATCTCGTATCAGTTAAATACTCGCGGAGTTCAACGATTTTTGATGAATTTTAAAAATCCGTAAATTATCGATAAAAAAGGTTGTTACAAACGTTTATGGCGTTCGAGCTTAATTAACAGCAGCAATTCATCAATCGTCCTTAATAAATGTCGAATCAGAAGTGATTAATTTCGCTGCCATTCAATTTATATACACAAATGGTGATGCCAAATTAGAGTTTAGATAAGAAACCTATTTAGTCTGAGTCAACCACTACTGCTAAAAGTACATTTATTTTTCTTTTTATGTTTTAACTTGTCCATCTGAACTCTTCTAATGTTTATTTAGCGGAATCATTGTGTAATAACTTTGTATTATTCATTAATCTATGCGTAAAGACCATGCGAATTCTCGCTTCGTCTTGGATCGTTCGTTAATTCGCCGAATAAGTTTTTTTTTTATCCATTCTCGCATACGGATACCCGTGCGTCGCTCACCTATTCGCCTTGAAAATAATAAGTGCATTGTGCAGTATAATAAACGAAAAACAGCTCTTGCTCGAAACGTATATATTAGGTGCATATACATACCTCCCCAATGTATGTGTGTATACGCTCACACACAATGCATCTACTGCTACATATGCAAGTGTTCCTGAACTCGTGGTGATGTAATTAAAAAAATGATTATTCCATACCATGCCCATTGATGTGAGTACAATACACATCATGTGCGTTTGTATATGTGTTTGAGATTGTAAAAGTATGCAGATATATGTATGTATGTATTTAGTGCACTTGGTTGGCCTTTAAACGTATTAGGTATAAATGCTTTTAGCTCGTAATAACGTACAACAACTTACCCTTTTAATTCGTGAGCTCCAAAATTCGAATGATTGTCTTTTATTCATGATAAAAAACAACAACCATAATCATGATGCAACAACACACAATAATAACTATGACGCGAACCAACAGTTATCGCTGACCATTCGTATCGTGATTCATTTGTTCAAATTTAACTATTCATGGGTTTAGATACTTTTATTGTACAGTTAGTGGAATTCTGATCCGGCCACATATATATACTTACGGTTTGTTAGTCATAACCTATCACCTATGATAACAACCCATGAGTAACGCGATGTCCACAACATTTATTGTCAAATCGGATGGACAGATGAAAGTATATTAGTTATCGTGCCTCCTCTCGTATAAGAGTGTGTAGTGTATATTTATATCCAAAAACTGGTTTGAGCGAGTACTTTCACTTTTCTATGTTTAAACCTATACGCGACTTGCAGTCTACAAAAATCGAATGTCCGGTGCATGCGACTGCACCATATCCCACGCCGTCCAAGTCAGTTGAGAAAGATACACGCACACATGTACGAATCGATCAATTACAAAAGAAAAAAAATATTACTTATTGCATCTCGGTCGCGCGCGCGCATTCCAGGATGCGATAATAATAAACTTTTATACATAAGTATAGCATGTAAGGCTTTCGAGAACGGGGGGGGGGGAAATAATAAAAAGTAGCGCTTAGAGAGAGCCAAGAGGTGTATCCTCTATCATAGCGGCGCCTCCGACGTCGAGCGCACAATAATCACAGCGAGCGCGCGTGTAGTATCATCAACATTGGAATGCGGTTCTTTTTTTTTTTTTTATTTCTTTCTCGTCTGGTTGCGTCTATACACCACACTTACATGGCAGCGAAAGGAGAGGAAAAACATGTACGGGCATAATATCCCTCCCCCTCCACTAACTTCCTTCCGCATTTCCTTAGCTCTGGCACCTATATATAGGTACATCATCGATTTTTTGTGGTGTGTATATACGTGCCGGTGGCAATATCGTCTGCCTCTCTGACACCACGTGGACGAACGACCCCTTAATACTTCGTTTGTGATTAAGTATAATCCTACCTTTTTCTCATATATATTAGTTACAAAGTCCCCTTGTATAGTACACCTTGACCCATAGTTTCATAGTTTTATGTCGAGAAAAGGATTGTTCCCTTTGATCAATGTATAAAAAAAATAAAACTCGGTAACTTTTCCAACTTGGTTGACCAGCTTTTTTACTTAGAAAATTGGATAATCAATCACGGAAAATGAGCATTAAAAGGAGTTTCTACGAAATATATATTTAAATGCCATTAGGAGTCAAACGGGCGAGTCGAGTAGATGGAAGAAAAAAAAACTTCCTCCAACTTTTTCCCAGTGAAAGAGAGTCGTTAGCGCCAATAATACCACCACCGCAATACTATTGTAAAATATGCGCACTGGTGATGCTCTCTTTCACTCGTAAAAGAAAAAAAACAGTTACGAGATCGAAAGATCCCTTTGCCACTTTCTTAGGACAGTCAGGAAATTGTATAATCTAGGTACTTGTCTTGTTTCCTTCACCTGTAAGCGTTGTGGTTTTTTTTCGTCTACTGTATTACCTGTATGTTTCTGGGGACTCTGTAAAAACAACAAATTCGACAAAGTTTATCGAACCCATGTGGATTAACGTTGGAAATCCAGAAATTCTACTTTCTATTTGTATATTTCCCTTTCCACGACCGAATTTCGCTAAGTACCAAAAAAAGTCTCTGAACGGCGAATAATAACAAAAAATAATATCCATTTTGTTTTCATTGTTCAACACTCGCTATTCACGTGACGTCACTTTTATATTTGTTGGTAGAGAAAATAAACTGCGAGAGAGGTCGTTCAACCTTGGCTGCAAGAAGCAAAATTGCCCTTTCAATGCGGTACTCAACTATTAACTGATGATACGCATTATTTTCGGTAGCTCGTCGACTACTAAATTTCGCACCTGTCGAGATCGATGATTTTCAGATCTGTCTTTGTTTATTCATCAAATGTAAAAAAAAAAAAAAAAGTAATGTGTTTCGTTACACTTTCTCTCTTCCTCCTTGATAGGCGCTTACGTGTATAGCGCACACACATCGCTAAATCAATCAGAGAAGAAAGTTTACGGCGCGCTTTTTTTATACTCGCGCAAACTGCAGGTATATCTTATGCCAAGTGTGTATACAGCGATACAGTGTGCACATGAACAGTTTCACGTGAAATTTGCAGTTACAAAAGAAACTTAATTTTTTTGATACATTGATTTTCCACGTGTATAAAAAAAAAAAAAATGGCACTTTTGACCATGTAGTTGAGGAAAAAAATTTCTTCTCACAATAAGCCAAAGAACCCAAAAAGTTACAATCCTCCCACAAGTTAGAGGAAACTGATTTGTGTTGGCGAATTTGAAGGTTGAAAAAAAATGTCCATTTCATAAGACACATTTAGCTAAAGTGCAGTTTTTATTTTTTTTTTTATTTTCGTGGCGTTGTTCGCGAACATCTCTGTACGTTAGTTACATCCAACAACTGCACCGCTAAGAGGAAAGAAAAAAAAGAAAAGTTATCTGGTGGCTCGATAAGCGCGAGAGAGCGAATGTCTCTACACTTGATGCCGTGTATTGTTCGTTGCCTCCTCGTCTACGTAGAGGGAGAAAATATGATCTTCCGCTGTCAGTACATATTATAAAGTTTATTGATTCGCTGTGTGCACAGGAGAGGAGATTTGTCAAATTCTTATTTCCCTCAAGTGACGCGCGTCGCGATAAAGTTGAAAATAGACACGCGAATTTTTCGAAAATTCTTTTTCCTCGCGCAATCGCCCGATAAGCCGCTATCGGCACACATGATGCACTTACTCACGATGTGAACGCTCTCTTCTCTCTCTCTCGCGGATGGGGAAAAATATATACAGATCACTGGTTTGTTTATTATTTGTTCTTGTTGTTGTACGCCCCCTAGTGCTTCGTAACCCAAAAAAAAAATTTTTTCTTTTTTTCAAGACAGGTCAATTGTGACTTTAATGAAGCTCCACACATAAGTACACACACGAGATAAATATTTATTAATATGTCTATGTAACTGCATATTAGGCATTAGGTTTCCCTGTATGTATACATATGTATCAATAACGAGAATGAAAAATAAAAAGGGGGTCATTTAATTTTGTCACTCGCAGACTGAGATGATGGAAAGTTCCGAGGAGCCGACGAGTTTGCAGTCGATCTGCGCCCTGCAGGCCTCGGAGCTCTACCCGAAGCACAAGATCGACTTCAGCGAGCCCGAGCTGGCGGTGCCCTTTGAGCTGCTGAGCGGCGAGTACCTGATAGCCCTGGGTCGCACGTCCGACGGCGTGCTCGCTCTTTCCAACTACAGGCTCTACGTCTACGGGCCCACCAAAGGATGCCACAACATACTCCTCGGTCTGATCGAGCACCTCGAGGTCAAGGAGATATTTTTCCTACACATTGGCTGCAAAGATGCCCGATCTTACAGGTTTGTACCTCCATCTCTCTCTGGTTTTCCTCTTCCCCCATCCCTTTCTTTTGCAAACAGGTGTACTGCCATTTGTTTTTTTGTTTTTTTTTTTTCTCGTGACGACGGCGCTAGCTGTTACATGAATAACTCGTTTCAAAGTCTCTTGTTTATTACTTGTTACGTCAGTACTTGACATATACTTTGTGTGCACTTCGTTTTCCCCCCTTCAATGTATATGTGTATATGACTTGTTCGCAGAACTATACACTCGCTTATTCATCAATGCGAGAAACATCTCATTTTGTTTGTTTTGTTTTCTTTTTTCATCCCGGTAAAAGTAAATTTCCCCCGTTGGTTGATAATATTGTACTGTCCACATGAAGTCAAACCTTGGAGTAACGATGATTCATGATGTCGCGTGTAAAAAAGGGTACGACTTGGGAAAACAAACAGTTTGACGATGAATTATAAATCCGACCTTTTGTTAAAAACAGTCATTCGATTAATATTATTGATTGGGAGTCTGTCTTTTTTTTTTCCCTCTCGACTGACCTAGAAATCTTTAATTTTCACGTTATCATTGCAGTTGCTCTTTTACGACAAACGACCAGTGTACGGATTGGTACAAACGTATACACAAAGTTATTCTTCCAAAGAAGAGCATCGATGACATGTTCTCGTTCGCTTACTATGCCTGGACTAAGGAGGAGGGCAAGGAATATCCCAGGCTACAGAAAGATACGACCAACTTTATCGACACTTTTAACGCAGAAGTATGGGAAAATATTTTTTTATCTCAGTGGAAAAATTACTCAAGTGTGAGACTACATGTTTTTTTTTTTCTTTCACGAAATCTCATTTTAGGTGAATCGGCTAAAGTTCAACGTCAACGGAACTTGGCGTATCAGTCAAATAAACAAAGATTACCAAATGTGCCCGTCTTATCCGCCTCAATTACTCGTTCCTGCGTGCATATCTGACCAAATTCTCGAGGCCGTTGCCAAATTCAGGAGTTCCAGAAGGATTCCGTCGGTAGTGTGGAGGTACGTTGATTTTTACGGAATCACACACAATCAAAGAAGCTGACAACATAGCTGTACATACATATTTTCAGACATACCGGTAATGGGGCTGTGATAGCTCGCAGCAGCCAACCAGAGGTCGGATGGTTGGGTTGGCGAAGCTCGGAAGATGAAGATCTTCTAAAAGCATTAGCGGATGCATGTTCCTACGACAGAGGCGACTCCACTGGGGTCGACTCGCCGGATTTCGACGCTGAAGACGAGCCAGCTCGAGCACCTCCGCCCAAGGTAAAGAAAACTGTCTCCCCCTTTCTTTCTGAATAATAACGCAATTTTGTTAATATTACGAATTATTTTTCTTGCAGAAAGTCTTGATTATCGATGCAAGGTCTTACGCGACGGCAGTGGCGAATCGAGCACGGGGTGGTGGCTGCGAGTGTCCGGAATACTACCCCAGTAGTGATATACAGTTCATGAATCTCGCTAACATTCACGCGATAAGAAAGAGTTTTCACCAACTACGACAACTTTGTAGCGCCGATGCCGATCAAAAGTAATATAAAAAATCTTGAAACTCGAATCAACTTGAGTTATTATTTTTATTGGCAAGAAAAATGAGGTCCGGAGGGAGATTCTTCCGTGTGTATTAATAAACGCAATATTTTAATTACTTGACAGTTGGCTGAGCGCTTTGGATGCCACAAAATGGATGCAAAATATGTCTGGATTGCTGAGGGCAGCTGTTACAGTTGCCAGAGCAATCGAGATAGAAGGGCGGCCAGTATTAGTTCATTGCAGTGATGGTTGGGATAGAACACCTCAAATCGTTGCTCTTGCTCAAATACTTCTTGATCCGTACTACCGCACGATGGAGGTTTGTTGTCATTTTTCATACATATTTTTTTTTTTTTACTTTACTTATCTGATGAATCAACTCTAGTCATGTGTTTCATCTATGTTCACAGGGATTCAAAGTTTTAGTCGAAAAGGAGTGGCTCGACTTTGGCCACAAATTTGCCGATCGTTGCGGTCATACGGTAGGATGTGAAGATCCTAACGAACGGTGCCCAGTCTTTTTACAGTGGCTAGACTGCGTATATCAAATAAGCAAACAATTCAAGTGCAGTTTTGAGATGTCGTCTTTATACTTTGTAAGTGATATATTGAAATCGCGGTAAATTTTCGTGGTAAAAATTTTTAATTGAATGCTTTCTTTTACAGGTAAAATTAGCTCAACATGTATTTTCTCAATTATTTGGTACATTTTTGTGTAACACGAGGCATGAAAGACTGCAATTAGGAGTTCGCGAGCGTAGCTTTTCAGTATGGCAATTTTTAAATTCCACGACTTTTCAAAATGGTCTCTATGACGGCAAAAATAATGTAAGTTGTTTTTATTTATTCAAAGCTAGACATTCATGTTATTTGAACAATTAATGCTCAACTCTATATATCACAACCTTGACAGGTGCTATGGCCTAGTTTTAATGTGCGAGATCTTAAGCTTTGGTCCGACGTTTATCTCGGTACTGTAGAACCTTATGCAGGTACCAATGACTCAACTCCACGTGTCCCGGTAATCGACATAGAAAATAACGATAGTGACGAGCTACAAGGACAAATGACCAAGACTCGTTCTTTTGGAGATCTCATTCAAGTACAAGATCATACTTCTTTCCTGCCTCGAAGATTAAGCGATCCGAATATCGCAATTGAAAAGTAAGCTCTTTTGATTAAATTATTTGTACTCTAAAACTCTAATTGTAATTTTTTGTCAATTATATTAGAAAATTCGAGGGCAATGTGCAGAAAGAGCCGGAAAAAGTTGAGACTTTAAATGGATGTGCAAACGAAAGTGATAATGACGATTCTGAAATAATCAATACAACCTACAAAGAGACTGAAAGCAAAAAGAATTTATTAAATGGCGAGCAAGAGTCGGTCGACTTACCAACTAGTAACTCAGGAGATAGCTCTACAGACACATTAATACCTAATGGTGATGCAATTCTTGCAAAATATAGCGTTGAAAAGGAACCGTAAGTATTTTCAATAAAGGAATAATTATTTTAGGACCATACTGGTTGCCATTGGGATGTTTTAATTTTTAAAATGTTTGATTTACAGAGTGCTAACGAATCACGTTCAAAATGGCGAAAATAATCATTTCGTTGAGCCCACAAGTGTCACTTGTCACTCTTCTGTCCGCAATCAAAATTTTAACCACGTCAACGATACAACTGAAAGTAATGGAGTTCCAGTGTCGTCACGAATATCAAGCAGTACTTTTCCAGCATCGCCTACCCATCATCAGGACAAGGAAAATTTTTTAGTGGATTACGATGGCCTGCCACTAACAAAAGGGGATGAAGTACAAGAAAGAGTTGCCAAACTCATAAATGAACACACGGTAAAGTGCACATGTGCTCATAATATTTATTCACGTACTTTTGACTCTACGTTTTAAGACAAGTTCAACACTCTGTACGTAAAGTTGAATGTATCGTTGATCTGAATTTCAATAAACTATAAATTATTACAGGTCGTCGTGGAGGCATTGAAAAAAGAGCTATATGCAACGAGATTGGCTCTAATCAATCACGTGTCCAACAGCAACATCATAGATTCAGATCGAGTTAGCGATGTCGTGAGTTTCGTGCATAAAAAATGACTTTCGTGTTTAATAACTGTTGAGAATCGTATTAATAATATATTTTTCCCTATAGAGCTCGTTACCAGACTCTGTTGGAAGCACTGTCGATCACGGCGAATCAGTACCCTCAGACTTGTCTTGGGAAGCATTAGAAGAGCCTGTAGCTCCAACTCGCTGGGTACCAGATCACGTAGTCAACATGTGCACAGGCTGTAGCACTGTATTTTGGCTTGGCAGGCGCAAACACCATTGCAGGTACTGTACATTAATCATAAATGTATGTCAATGGTGATTGAACTTTCGAGTAATTCAAGTTACAAACATTTTACAGGTGTTGCGGAGACATTTTCTGCGCCGATTGCTCGGAAAACTGGACGCCTGTTCCCAACGAGCAGCTGTACAATCCAGTGCGCGTGTGCCAAAAGTGTTTCTTACAAATGAATCCAGGTAGTTCTCGTCAATTGGTAGAGCAGCAGCATCAATCAAATGGGCTCGTTAAAAACTATGCTATTGACGCAATCATCGAGTCACATCAGCAACAGCACCAACAGCAACATTCTATGCCTCTGCCACAACCAATAATGGCCTGCCATCGCTCGGCGCGGAAAGGCAAGGATGAGTGCTGCGACTCGGCTTTTCAGCAAAAAACAATCGTCGAAGCAAGCACCGCTAACTGAGCCGCTTCTTGATGCTGATTTTTAACAGTTCGTAACTTGGCTGATTTTCATATATGTAAACGACGAGGCGCCATGAGAATGTTAACTTTTGGCGAGTTTATACGCATCACATTTGTAACGTATGTAAAGACTGTGTTAATTACAAAGAAAAAACGGAGAAAGTGGAGTACAGTGAAGTTTTGGGAGCAGAAATGAATGAAAAATTTCGCGAAAGGTACGAAATAAACCGTCATTCTTTTAGCGAATTAACAATATTTATTTATAGATTAAATTGTTTATACAAAGCGGCGTCAATGAATGTGAATCGTGTCTCGTGTATAAAAAACAAAATTAAAGAAAAAAAAAAATTATAAAAAAAAGTATCTAAACTGAGTGATAGGATGCGTGATTGCTGTCATCATATTAGGATGCAAATAAAAACCGAAGAAAATTTTAATTATTAAGGATAAAAGATATAAATATATTTAACAGTGTGATTGGTGTGTACGTATGTGTGAATAAATTTTGTGTGTAAAGATTGGTTTATTGTTGAAGCAGGTTAAAAATAATGAGAGATTGAAATATTGTATTGATTTCACCGTTTGGCTTTAAACAACACAAATTAAAGACAGTCTGCTCTGGCTGTGACAAACACTTTATTTTAGATGATATGAAAAATAAAAACTGAAAAAAATCATTGATCGTTAAAAAATGTTAAATTATTACATTAAGATTTTATGTGTATATATATATATATAACATATATGTACACATACACATTAAATGCAATTTGTTTTTGCACGCATAAAGAGAAATAAAATTAGTTCTCTAATGTGTTTCGATTTTTTTTGTGCCTCTGGGTGGTTTTGCGAGCTTTTTTCTTCCGGTTGGCCCGGCGCCTTTACTCTGAAAAATAATAAATTCATCGTTGCTCGATCAAACAAAACGTGAGACCGTGAATAAAAAAGTAGTAGAGACGGGGTAACAAAGTGTCGTATCGAGCACTGATTCTAATTACAAAACTGAAAACAAAATAAGACAAGATAGAATAATAATGTAAACAATTTTGTACAAGGAATACAAAAAATTGAAATATTAGTACATTGAAACATCGGATAAATTGTCCAATGTACGTAATATACGTTGAAGTTACAAAGAAGAAAAAAATAATCGAAGGCAAAAAAGTAAAAGTATTTTCGCGTTCTTTACTGTCTTTAGACGTTAATCGCGTATTTATGGTTCTCAGATAGCGATTGCACGTGCGCATCTGTGAAATGAATAAAACAATAAAATCGTTTATTTACAGTACACATTTTTCGATTCATTCAAAAAAAAAAAAAAAATTACCTTTGACGTAGCAATACGTTTTCTGCTCGATTGATTGATGTATTAGGAAGTGTTTTTAAACACGCTGATATTTTTAAAGCTTGAGGCATTTTTGAGCAGCTCCGTGGCGTTTTGCAATAAATGCTTCGTTCCCTTGGTATCATCGGCATTTTGAAACTGTACCAAGATGACAAGGTACGTGGTGACTGCGCCGACTATCTGTAAAAATTGTGAATAAAAATAAAAGTTTCGTCCCAAAGACGTTGAGAATCTCTCATAGTTACCGATGTGACGAGGCCTCTGTCCAGGAAGAAAAGTCCGCACGCAGTGAACTCGACCGGTCTGTGTAACAGCTGCAGCGAGAAAATTTCCAATTGTTTCTTTGCTTTGGGATCCCAATTTTGAGCTAGCGCTTGGCTCACTAGAGCACCGGTGATTTTGGCCTATCGATTCATTTGATTTGCCATAACGTAGTTTCAAAAAAAGGAAAAACAACTACATATAGAATTTATTATTGAAATCAACCTTGACCGAGACCATGTAGCAGGGCTGGACGAACAGCAGTAATCGGTAGACGTGAAAAATGATCCAAAAAACTTGGAGGGCGAGGACGTACCAGTTGCTGCTGTTGTCGAGGTAGATCTCGTTGTACAAGAAGTACGGTGTTATTATCAGGTGTATCAAGCAACTGATGGTGCCGATGAGTATGGTTCCACCGTACGCTTTGTTGATGCGTATTATACAGTCGCAGAGCGTCCCGTGCAGAGTTATCAGCTGATCGATAGCCTCCGACGTGCCTCCGTTTCCTCAACAATCAACACGAGGTTTTTCAAATTAAAAAATTATATTTTCCATTGAAATGTCATGAATCGTGGGTATACTTACAAACGCGATCGAGACTTTTTTAAATTGAAACGTTACAAAACGCCTCGAGAGTTAATATTATTACCTTCGCTAGATACGATGAAATCCGAGACCTTGTTCGTTCGACGCAGTCGCGAGTGTCCGATATCGGAGGAGACGAACGAAATAGCTTGGAACAAATTTTTCCGAGGATCCGAGGGAGCAGCTTCACATTGGGTGGAAATTCAATAAAAAAATACTATGTACTCTCACTCGCGTACTCTATTTACATTATTGAAAAAAAAAAGTAAAAATGTATACTCAGTCCCATGTCCTTGCGAAAGTACTCGATGATGAGATTGGTCTTGGTGAGATTCTCGATGGTCTTGTTGAGCTTGAGAAAACGCTCGCCGACGTTGAAGAGCACCAGCGCGTACTGCATCTCGAAGGTCATGATGACGATGTACATGAAATAAATCGGGCTGTAATTGATGGGGCCCTTGTCGTCGTACACCTGGACGTTTTTCTTGTCGAAGGAGTAGCTCCAAGATATGTAGTCGAGCAATGATATGGTCACGAGGTAAACAAAGGTACACGATATCACGATGATCGAACCTCTCCGCAGATTCTTCGAGGTCATGATCCCCAGCTTCTCGTCGACCTGAACGTCAAAATTAATATGAATGGGGGGAAAAAACAACGCATTTTTTTTTTTTTTTTTTTGTGTCCAGTTACATCGACAATCATGTTGAGAGCGGCCTGGAGGTGACGCCAGCGAAAGGAGGAGCCGATAATGGCCGAGGTGACGACGCTGATGACCGCCAGGACGTCGCTGCAGGTGACCGTGATGGCCGTCTCCGAGGACAGCCTCGTACTGTTCTGCCAGCCGTTTCTCAGGTCCCGATAGAGCCCGTAGCACTGGGCTCCCATGTACCCGAGCAGAACGACTATTCTGTTCCGACCAATTAAACAAGTTCAAATTGTGTCCTTTTTCCGCGCGCCTCACCAACTTACCCGTAGATGATTTGGGAGCCCTGGAGACGGCCCCTGTACCTCCCCCCGCTGTCTTTGGTAAACTTGACCGGCAATAGGCCAAAGATCTTGCTCATGTGGTAGATCGGCGCGAGCGTGTGAAACACGTCCGACTTGATCTTCTCGCTGTTGGGCCCGACTTTCGACTCGGCCTCCAGTCGGTCGTTGCGCGGTCGCGTTGTTGTTGTTTTATCTGAGTGTTAGTCAAAGTCTTATAAATTAAAAAAAAAAAAAAAAAAAAAAAAAAAAAGATAGAGGGAACTGTGCGCGGAGATAATGTGTGCAAAGGACTCTGGTGTATGTACTTTTTTTAGGCTCGTCGCTCCAGACCTCCATGGTCGTTGTTATCGACTAGAGGGCCAAATGTTGTTGCAGCTCAAGTAATGTTTTTTTTTTTTTTTTTTTTTTTTTTTTACACACAATTGTGCCGTGCACACGCGCGGGCTGGTGCAACTCTAACGCAACGCATGTAGAGCATCGGGAGTGGAGGAGAGTAGCGGGCGCCAGGGACAATAATTGCCAAGAGTAAACAATAGCGTGCTCTTGTTTGTCCACCGCGATCCTTTGATTCATTTATGAGCAGCCCTCGCCTCCCTCCGATAAGAGCGCCCGTTGATTTTGTTTTCATTTTGCCGCATCATTCTCTCACCACGCAGTTTTCATCGATCCACGTGGTTTGACGTTTTCTTTCCTTCTTACGTTTTACAGTATTTTGGGATTCGCAAGTTGTCTTTGAATGATTTCTTTTTTTTTTTTTTTTTTTTTTTAATTTGCTGGCAGTAGCTCTTACCCTACATTCAAAGGATAAACACTAGCTATTTGCTCGAATCGAGCGTCATTGCATTTTGCACGTGTGTGTGTATGCACGCCAGCTTGGTGTATTATTACGTGTCGAATGAATTTTTAAACGGCAAGCCTCTCCTGGCGGTAGGTAATAATGACTTTGACACGAGGAAAACAGTGATTTTTTTTTTTTTTTTTTTTTTCTCTCACTATTGATATGTTGCATCGGAGACGTGAAAAGTTTCCGTAACGCGGTTTTATTTTTAGTCAACGTGATTGCTTAATTTTTTTTTCGCTAGGGGATGTAAAGAAAAATAAATGTAACCACGTGGACATAAATTTTTAAATCCGTGAATGCAATATTTTACTAGAAACATATTGTAGAGATCCCCAAGAATAATGACTAGATTGGCAATGATATTTATTAGTGTTCCGTGGGATTCTGTGGCCTTGGGGTGCTCACGAAGTAAATAGTCGAGGAACTAATATATCAACTTCTTTATTTATCCAAAACGAGAGAAGAGCGCGTCGCGTGTGTAAGGGATTGTTTTTATAAATACTTGAAAAACATTGAAAAAGTATATTGATTTATTCTAGTATCGACAACAGCCGAAACAGTGAAATTTTTAATCACAATTTTTTCGTACTTGAGCTTTTTTTTTTTTAATTTAATTATCCTTACACCCTAAATATCAAAAAATGCAAAAATGTATAAAATTGATTAGAAATAGTAAAATTTTTGGTAAAAGGAAATTCTAATTGACGTGGTTTTTCTTTCATTTTACTTTTAATGGTTAATAACAAATTATTACAGAAACTGGATAAACAATTCATAATCAATTGAAATTTTATATAACGGCGCGCGTCAACTTCAAATGTCTAAATTTTTTTTCAACTTCAGCGCTTCAGCGACGACAGCGACAACGACGTACGAAACTGCGCGCGGAAAACGGGAGTTTTTAACCGCACACGAGGGAGAGAGACACACTTTAAGGAGCACCCTAAATACAATTCAAAATAGTCTAACCGACAAGTCGACTCGATAAGATATATTTCCGCACCTGTCGTACCAAACTTGCCTTTTAATTCAACGGCAATGTATAATTAGATAACGATGAAGTAGTGCTTAGTGTACAAAGTAACCAATAGGTATACAAATGTTTTAGTCAATTATTCCGTTAAAATAATAATCGCCTCAATGATAGTTGTATGGTCAAACAAACAAACGCAATGTAAGGCACGATTGATGGTGGCAATAAGGTTCGAGGAGTAAAAACCGGAGCAAAGTCGAAAAAAGGAGAATTGTGTCGTACTTACAGGTGAGAGAGCCAGCACCCAAAATGGATCTGATTGATTTTGAGAGCGCGGACGTGAAAACCGTGAGCCTGGAACTTGCGTCCCCGTTGATCCCGGCTCCCGAGTCTCCAGGAAGAGACGACGAACGTGACCCAAGCAAGGTCGGTCCAGCTTTGGCGCAAGGCCGTCGCAGTTACGAGAGTAATCCCTTCGACCTGATCATGAAGAAGGTGACGGACTACGAGAGAAACAAGGAGGATCCCTTTGAGAGGGTCGTGGAAGCAGTCACCGCTGATCAGGCAAAGTGCTTCATACCCAAGCTGGAGTCGACAAAAGCCCTGCAGAGCGGCGACGTCTCTAAGATGCCCGAAATCGTCATCTGTTCAGCTGCCTGTGATAACAACTTGTCTATTTTGAATAATTCGGCCATGAATGACGACTCGTTGTTGGGCTCCGAATTTGCCACGACAGGCAAGAGTGCTACCGCAGGTACTCTGGTGCGTTGTAGTTCCGCGTCGCAGAACGATTTTGGGTCAGTAGACAAGTCGCCGTGCATAAAAGGTAGAAGATCTTGCTCTGTACCTGATGCTTTGAAAAATAATGGGTGCGGAGCAAACGATTTATTCAGCATACATCAGTCTGGCTCATTTGAGGATCCCTTTAACAACGCATTTAGAAAAAATCAATCAAGCATTAGTGATTCCAGTAATTTGAGTAAACAATTGTATCTATCTGCAAACAGAGACACGTTTGAGAGGTTGAACAGTGACAGCTCAACCTATTCTGGGCTATCTAATATTTCTGCTATCCCTAATGGTTCTTCCAACAAGATACACCTTGACATCAAAAGTTCTTTTAGCGAGATTTCTGATTTATCAACCATACCGTCAAACGCTACATCATCTTTCAATTCATTTATGTTATCTAATAACACTGCGAACAGAGCTTTTATTAATACGACAGAGAATACCTCTGGAAAGTCAAGTGACAAGTCAGACTTGATTAAAAAATTTTATGAAATTAAAAGAAGAATATCAACTCAAATTGACTTTACCAATCATGAATCTAGTAAAGAGTCATCGAGCGAAAAAAGAAAGTCCTCAGTGGATGAGGAATGTGCAAAAAGTTCGGTAAATAAACTTGTTGATCTGGATGTTAGTTCCAACTCTGTTTTCAGCGTAAGTCATATCTGCAATCTTCATTTTTTTGTTGTAACAATTTTTTTTCATATAAAAAACTGCGATTTGTATTATTGTTTTCAGGATCCATCAGGTGTCGACGATATCATTGTAAATGAAGCTCAAAGTATTGCAGAAACATTTGAGAAGCTTGCTTCAAGCCTTCAGCATGCCCGTAAGAAATAATACAAGTATTTGCAACAAGATTAAATTAATATTCTCATATTATAATGTTTCACAGCTTCAACAGATAATAATTTGCCGCTTGAACAGACTGAATTCGATTTTGATTGTTTACCTCCATCCGATGATGAAGCTGTCAATGATTTGATAGATTTGCCTACGTCGCCGCCAAAAAAAGTAATTCCAAAATCAGTTACAGAAGAAGAAGAACGAGTTTTTACAAATAACGATGCAAAGTCCTTGGAAAGTGAATTTATTGAGCAAAATGATTCTGAAAAAAAAGCTGCAGCTACGTCACTATTACTGGACTTGCAAAAATTAATCAACAAAGAAAATAATCCACGTGCATGTAAAGTCTTGGATGATTTACAAAACATACTAGGAGTCAAATGTGACGACAATACAGAACTTTTGAAAAATTGTTTACAAAGCACCAATTTTACTCAATTTAAAGAAAACAGTAAAAGTGACTTACCTGTACAAAAAAGTGATGACAGTAGTGAAATAAACAGTGTTCAAACTATTGAAGATTTAGGTGTGATGTCTATTGAAAGTGATGTAGATAATACCACTGAATCAAACATTGATAGTACAAATTGCATGCCTTTTGAAGATGAGAAATCAAAAAAAAATCTTCAAAGTATTCTTGATAAAATAATTAATAAAAAGGATGAGGCTGATGTTGTAGATTTTTTAACAAGTATTGGTTCTATGTTAACTATGGCTAAAGAGCTACAAGAAAAAAAAAATGTAGCCCTTAAATCAAAAACTGAAACAAAAATGGCAACTAATTCTTTAATACCATGGAACACTCCAAAAAGTACCAAAAAATCACAGGTAAATTTCTTACTATTCTTGAATCTTGTTACTCGTTTGCATTTAGTGGAAAAAAAAACTTTTTTTTTCTGTAGAGTAAATCATTTGAAGGACTCTCTCAGCGAAAAGATGATTTACTGTCAAAATCTTTCAATATGAATAGTTCTAATGTTCCAAATATCAAAGATAAAAGAAAATCAGGTTTGTTGAACATTCGACTTTTTCAAAACAACGCAAGTGCATTAGGAAAGAAAAAAGTCGACAGCATTAATCAGGAAAGCAAAAAACCACATTCATCAACAAGTACGGATACATTTATAATTTATATCAGTCAACTTTATTTTTTCACATGATTTTCATGGTATTTTTTGTAAAGCTAATATAGGTAGTGAGTCGATCACAGCTAAGTTCAAAAAGAAGATAAGTTCCGAAGTTGTTACCAAAAAAGGACCACTAAAAGCTATGATTCCTTTGGGTAAAATGCAAAAACAAGGTAAATAACAAAACTTCCATTCTATTTCTCTAATAACTAAAAAAAAATTTTTTTCAGTATTTACAAACCCAAGAATGTCTTCACAATCTGCTTCTCTCACTCCTTCAAAAACACAAATCGCTATTTTAAACGTTTCAAGTAGTACCCCGAACTCTGGTAGAGCCTACAAGTTTTCGAAATCTAATCCTAAAGCCTCGTCAACACCAAATACTGATGCACCAAAGAAACGAGAAGAAATCCTGACCCGACTCTCTATTCCGATGCGCAACAGTTTTAAATGTAAATCGGCTGATAGTTTGCCCTCGCTTAACCCTGGTTTAAGGCGTAGTTTTTCGTTGAAAACTAATCAAAGGTAATTCAACTTGAAGATGATTTAAAAAAAAAATATTTTCTCTGAAATTTGTATATGATCATTTTGTATGCCTAAGGCGAGACCAAATTTCATCGCCACCGCCAAGTCAATCGCAAGCAGTGAAACAAAATAGCTCAATCAGTTCGGATTCTCGGCTACCGCGATTATCCCCGCGTCCTGTACGGGTGAGAAATTATTCTTTCAGCGATTCAAAAACTGCTGTAAAGTCACCGTCAAAGTTTGCATCGAAAAATTTGGATAAAAAGTTCCACAGACATTCTGTCCTTAGTCCTTTAAAAAATTTGAACAAGCTTGAACATAAACCAACAAATTTGGTAATTATATTTATAAGTATTAGCCGTCAATGATATATTCAACTAGTTTTATATAATTTACGATGATTACAGGCTTCAAGGCTTGGAAGATCCTATCAATTGGGTCCAGAAAAGGAAAACTACGTGTAATGAAACTGCAATGGAGTGTTGGTTAACTACTTATAAAATCAATTACGTGCAGATCTTGCTGTATGTTGTAAAAAGATGAGTTTGTATTTTATAAGATGAAAGTATTTTTTTACAATTTTATATTGCTTACACGCACTGTTTCCATATACTTAAATTATTTTTAATAAAACTAATTTTCATACGTATATTAGCGTAATTCGACCCATCACTACTTGCCGCGTATTTTGGAAATCGTTACGTTTAACGTAATGTTTTTCTAGTAAAATCTACCTACAATTTTACCAAGATCCGTTTTACGAACAATGTTGCCTTTGCCGGACAACGCCGCATATTACTCGTATTTTATAATAAGTTCATGTACGGACTAATGATGCGTTCGCGTATCTCATCACTCGATCGTGAGGATCGACCAATCGAATTACCGATTTAGTCAGCCTATGTGTGTAGCTGTTGTACGGACCTATTGACTACTGACACGCCAGACGCCACATGTACACGCAGAACACACTAAAAAAAAACAGGGTAATCGAGGATCGAATTGTTCAATGATTGTATAGGTATTTAGGTGACGAAACTATATTTCCTACGATATCGAAAAAAAAGGTCTCTGACTATGAAAATAAATCAGGAAGGACAAAGCTTCTTAAAAACAACGGCTTGAAGTTCAATCTTCATAGTCACTGTATTATAGTATTTGTAGCGTGGCAAGTCGTAAGACGCAATGACGCAAACGCGTAGGGGAAGATTCACTTCCTTCGCCATCGTTGAATGAGTCGTATAATACCGACTTTTCGTCTATGCAATCTTTTCCATTGGCTACATTCACCGCTGTTTCACTGACCACCACCATATATTAAATACGCGCTCCTGCTTGTATACGCATAATGGTGTGATAAAACTTTGTTAGTTAACTGTGTAGTACTCACGTGGATGTATTTGATAAGTTTAAAATTTTTTCTCCGTTGACCAAATTTATAAGCTTGTCAGGGAGCTCAACATTGGCCCGAATAAAAAAAAAAGACCAAAAAATTAGCAATGTGATGAACTTATTTCCTTGGTCATCGGGAGAAACGAAAAAATATACGAGCCGCGGTACCCCATCATGCGAAGAAAAAAAAAAAAAAAAAAAAAAAAAAACCGAGCCACAATCTGCAGGGTCAAAGATATATAGACGTAACCGCACCCAGGGGGTCCTTGCTCTCACAAGAAGGGTGTCCCCCATCGGTGGGTTACTCCCTCGAAGCGCGCGCTCTTTTTTTTAAACAGTCAAGAAGAAACTGGAGCCCAGCCAATCAGGTCCGCCGATGCGCATGCTTGCCGAGAAGCATTTCACACTTGAGTATTTTATAACCCATCGGCCTCGTCGCCGATTCTGCAGGTATAGCAAGCATAGTACAGCTCACGCTGCAGGAAGTACATGCCTATATAACTTACCTCACCCGCCGCAGTTTCGGAGCAAAGCGTTGAGAGTTACTTGTACGCGCGTGGTTCGTTCCCCGGCATCATCACTCCGACTTATATAAAAACATTGGTACCTATATAGGTGTACCTTACATTACTCGAGATCATACATTACAGTACCTTGTATACTTAAGTACACCCTACAACCCGATACCTGTAAACATAAAAAAAAAGTAGTAATAACAAAAGAGGTGTAAGTTGTAAAGTAAGTAGCACACAAAGCACAATTATTATTTTGTGTTGAGAGCACGCGCGCGCGTGTGCGGCGGGATTTCACCTTCGCCAGGGTGCTCGCCGCTCGACTCTCTTGCTGCATGATATATACGTATATATACGTAGGAAAAACGCGTAGTCGCGTATACACCAACTTATTTTCAGTATCGCGCCGGGCGCCGCTGAGTAAAGACGTTGTCGTTTAAGCCGGTCGTGTCATCAACGATTGCCGTACGTGTTCTCGTGTCACGGCTCTTTTGATAAGTATACTTGCCGCAGAGCTCGTCGCTTCACCAAGGGAAGGGTCCACTACGGTATCGTCAACCCCACGCCAAAGGGTAAGTGTGTTCTTTTTCCGTTGCTCGTGCGTGTCCGCACCTGCCCTCGGTAAAACGAAGCCCGCAAAAACGGCGGAGCGGAGCCAGCTCGAGGACGCGCTCTCCGTCGGTCCGTCTGTAGCCGCGGTGTGTGTGCATGCGCATCACAATGTAATATATAACATATAGTTATATTATGTAGGGTTTCACCGCGAGAACGCGCGCCTGGTGACGGCCAAAGAGCCGAGGACCCAGGCGGCAAAAGCGCGCCGGAGGACTCGTCGTCTCGTGGGTGCTTTATCGCGGTTACGTACCTACCCACATACAATAGATGTGTGCATTGGATGAATTCACATGCCTATGTATACACCTACGCGTTCATGCGCGTGCAGTAGTGATACACGTTTGCTGATATGGTGTAGGTAACTGTATAACGTAAGCGCCTGAGGCGAGAGAGCTTTCGCGTATAAACGAGCCGAGGACCCGGGTTGTATAGGCACACTTACCTCGATAATCCTGAAAGCTCGATGTAGCTTTCGACCCTAAAAACCGCTATGATCTTGAAGAAGCAAATAGTATTATAAGCCCCAGTAGATGAAGTTGGGCAGTGTAGGTGTGTACACCTACATGGCAACTTCGCGAGGGAGCGCGTCAAAAAAGCCGCGCCCGCCGCCGGTATAGGTGTATTATATACATTACACGCGTATCCTCCACTTCGCGTGCGTACATGTATGATGTAAAGTGGATGTGCGAACCTTCCAGTAGAGAGCAGCTTATGTACGTGTCGTATAGCCGCGATACCGCGCGTCTTGGAAGTTTCGGAGTCGCCGAGGCCGGCCTCGGAGGGAAGGGAACGCGCTCGCGTACACGGGGATCGAGGAAAGAATAGAATAAGAAAAAAGAAAAAAAGAAAAAAAAAACGCGAACTCGCTTGCGAAACAAGACCAAGAGAAAGCGCGCAGAAGCTGAAGAACCACATGATGAGAAAGGCTCTCTCTCTCTCTCTCTTGCTCTTGAGAACGCGCGCTCTCTCAAGTAGATACGCGACGCACTTGATGGGAGTCGCGCAACCTGCAAGTATAAAAATTAATTAACGTGCGCAGGATGCCTATTGGTGTCGATAACTGCGTCTTATGTTATTGGTTAAACGTAAATAAGAATAACTTGATTCCTTGGCTGGTTTCGTGCATACCTAACTACTTATCTTGTTTTTTTTTTTTTTTTCCCTCCCCCTGTTGCATGCATCATCAGAGCAAACCGAGCAAACTGATGCTCGGACATACATTTTGTACACATGCATGCCATGATACATCTATATAGGTGTACACAATACATATATCGCTCGAATGCGCGCAAGTGAGAAAAATATGTTGCGGCGTGGCTCGGCGGCTCCGAGACTCCGAACGAGAGATGCGTGATGCGGCGCGCGGAGCCGCAGTATATACCCTGGCAGTCGGACGGCGACGGCCGAGCTGTTCCCAACCACGTATCCGTCAGTCAGTTTTTCTGCCTTTGTCGAGATAGGGTAATACACTTATACTCTCGCTTATTTTTCGCACGCGGACTTTCTTGCTCACAAGTGTACTTACAATATCGCTGTCGCCGCGCCGTGCCCGCCTATCGCTCATGTAAGTACTTTATTTATTTATGTATACCCCCATCCGTAACATTACACCGCTGCGCATTAATACAGAGTGGATATTATTTATTCGGCGTTTTTATATTATATAAACATATACTCATATCGTGCATATACGAGTGCAGAAGCGCGCTTCCTCCAGTGATATACCCGTAACATTGTAGTGTCGCGTGTCGGTGTACCTACCTAAATATATATACACGGTGGATTGGATCTGGTGATGGATCGTAGCCACCGCGACGCGCTTCTCATACATATATACACGTGTATACCTACACAACCTGCCTATATATTACAGCCGCACAGGCTACATATATATATATTATGTACTGTAAGGTATATCATGTACGCGCGTGTGTGCATGCTGCCACCGGGGAGCGTTATTATAAAGAGCCGAGCTTTCGTTTCGCTAGTTGTGCGCGACTTTTCCACCTATTCTTTTCACTTGTTGGTAGGTAGGTAGATGGAATTTTTTCACTCCCGGCCCCCGTGATGTAGCCTTCCGGCTGATGTCGCCTCTTCGCCGTTTTCTCTCTCTTTTAGCCCGTCCGCGTGGAGAAGAGTATATAGGTGTACACACCTATCTAGGGGTATACCTGCTGCTGGACTCGGCCACGATGTAAACACATCAGGTTGTTGTTGCAGCTCGTTTGACGAGGAGGTAAAGGGCGAGAAGAGAGGAGGGAAACGAGGTCGCGAGCGAGTTAGCCCTGCGAAGGAACGGCGCGGCCGGGCAATAAATAAGTATACAGTACCCGAGGGGCGTTCATGTAGTACGTGGGTGTGAGGCTGCGAGCTCTCCGGCTCCGGGGGGAAAAAAAAAGAAGACGTGCGAGACAGAGGGGCGAGGGGGGGAGGAAAGGAGCACAACAGGCGTCTATTTTGTTTCGTTCTTATTACCCTCCGCGGTGATGCGATCGAATTTGGCCCCGCGAGAGCGTGCATGTGCACGGAGAAACAAATTGACAGGGCAAGACAAAAAGCACACTTGTTAACAGGGCGGCAATCGAGTATATCCTTGTGGCGGTGCCGAGAGTCGCAGCCAGCCCGAGGACGGCAAAGGCGAGTTGCTCTTGCATATATATTATGTGCCTATATACACGTATAATATACCGCTTGTATACGATTTCGGAGCGCCGCGTGACGCGGCGACAGAGAGGGCCCGTGTATATACAGCGTTAGCAGGTATACCTTATACACACCAGCAGGGAATGTATTGCCGAGCCACTGTATGAAGCAGCTGATTCGTGCGCGTTTTAATAATGTATACCTGTTGGCTGATTGATCACGATTCAAGCATCTATACTCGTGTGTAGAATAAGCGACTCTTTTTTTTTATTTTTTTTTTTTTATTGCTTCCTGTTTGGATGGTAGGTAGTACTTTTCCCCCGACGCGTCTTTCCGGCAGAGATTAACCCCGTTAGCTTCAATTCTCACTTTGCGCTGTACAATGGCAATCGGAGCCGTTCAGTCGGGAGCGCTCGAGTTGCGGTTTTGTTTTATTTATTTTTAGAGCACGTGTATACACAACGAGATGCTTATTCGATCGATGGATTGGTTTTTTTTTTGTTTTTTTTTTTTTTATTCCATGGAAGTACTCGCTCGTTATGTGGAAAACGTCAGCGCGTTATCTTTCGGTCACGCACAGCACACACACCAAACACCCCAATGTAATTGGAGTCCAGTCGAGACTTGTTGTTTCAGTCAGCAGTTCTTGAGACGCGACGTAATAAAAAAAAATCGGCTCAATCTACCAACGTCAAACAATAATCAATTAAGGCCGCTTGAAATTTCGGAGTCGTTGACGCGGGGCCGCCCATATAGATGTACGTTACTCCGTAGGTATGTGTGTACAGCAGACAGTCATTAGCTGCGTTCGGCAAACGCCGTCATTTATACATTTAGTTATAATTATATTATATGCCCGTAAAATAACGCGCGAGTGCTAAAGAGAGAGAGACATTTTTTTTGTTCCCTCTCGCTCAAATGATTTTCATAGTATAGCGAAGAAGACAGCGTGTGTCGAACGCAGAGGCATTGTAGAGTGTGCGCGGACACGCGGGGCGCGCGTTTAAACGTCCTAATGTAGCACGGCACGATGACGCCAAAAGAAAGACTCGATCGCGTGCTAACCTATATACACGAGAGTCGGACCTTCAAACATTAACTCATGATGATAAAAAAAAAAAAAAAAAAAAATTGTCCCGAGTAAGAATGACTGATCGAACGACCAACGCTGTTGTATAGAGAGGAGCCGGCCACGTAAGCGCGAAAAAGACCGCATGCTCTCGCGTTGCTGCAGCCGTGCAGCTACATATTATATGTATATATATATATATATGTTACAGGATCGGAGAGCCGGTTTCGTTGCCTCTCGTCACCGGCGTCGTTTCTCGTTTTTATCATGGTATCTTGCGATACATTGTATACATTGTATACATATACGACGGCAGGCCGTGCAACACTGCAAGCGTACACTTGTAACTTTCACACGCGACGCGAAAATCGACGATCCAACTGTATAAGACACGATTATTGTACAGTATGTACGAGTGGCGCGACGCTTCTCTTGGACGACGAGCAAAAAATGTTTTCCCCGCGCTCAAAGCGTTTTTAAGCTTAGCGAAAACAAAAAAGATCCTTTTTTTTCTGTCAATAAAGAATAAGGTATATTCATTATGTAGTATAGGTAACAACATCAACGTTCCGTTTGACTTTAGAATACTCTCGAAGAGCAAGTGCCGTTGGACAGTTGCACGCGCGCAAAGTTTAATTTCTCAAACTCCGAAAAAAAAAAAATATATACATATATACGTATAAAATAAATACGTTCGAGGGAAATTATCGCACCTAAATTAACTCTCGCCTCGTCATTCCCGTCCGTCCATTCGCATCTCGACTCTCGGCTGACGCATACCGTATCATCATCAACGGACCCGGCTATACTTTTACTTTTATACATCCAACGTTGCTGCATCAGCCTTTCGAAGTTGGAGCGCGCACACGCATGAACGCATTATAGTTTGCGCCGTGGTGCAGTTTCTGGCAGTTTGGTGTTGACCGTGAAGTGCGTAACGTATAAGAGGTAAGTACTTATTGTAATTGTGATTGCGAGTTACAAGTGTACGGCGCCTTTTGCGTATAGGTGACACAGTGAATTACATTGCACGGTGTGCACGGTGTATTTGGTTAGGAAGAGAGTGGAGGCGCAGATTGCGTTATCTGTTCTCTCTTCTGCGGGTGACGCCGCCGCTCTCCCTCGTTGTTCCTCCTCTCATCTCTTTTCCACTCTGCCAAGTTCCACACGCACAGAGCGAAGCGCGCGAGGATACTTACGTCAAGTTTTTTGCGCGCGCGCACACACACACACAACTTACAATGTAGGTATTATTATTATTATATTAATTTTATTGTTCATATATACTTTCATAGCGTGCGCGGGTGATGTGATTATAAACACATAGTTTAGTTGTCGCTTGCTCGCTTCGCCGCCTTTCGCTCTTTATACTCGCGTCTCTGGTATAACCATCACTTGTATATATATATATATGATGCGATTACGGAAACTTGGATCGTTGCATGTGCGCGCAATCGGTTGACTTGTATTTTACAACTGATGTTCGAATGTTGTTTGCACTTTAAGTATTTTTGAACGCGAGAAACAAAAAAGAAACACGATTCAAACGGCTGGTGAACCATATTATTTTTTTGTCGATCCAACAACAGGTACATCATCAGGTTTTGTCCGTCAACCAGTGGCGAAACAATTATCGTTTCCCAAAAGCGCTTGGTTGGGCATGTAATACACTGTACACATGTCACAATATACGAAGCGAAAATGGCGTCTCTCCCTGGGAAGAGCGCGTGCTGCTGGACTTGTCCATCGGGTATTATATTTTGACGTTAGTTGTCAGACATTCTCCTCAATGTTAATGGATGGAGAAGAAAAAACAAACATTTGCTCCTTACTTGTTTATTTGTTCGTTTGACCATTTTTTCTACTAGGCAATGCTTTTTTTTTATTTATTTTTTTTTATATTTATTTTTGAAAACGCCAAAAAAGGCGCTCTCTGCAGTCTTGAAAGTGTCATTTTCTTACTACAAATGCCGGTACTTACGATATATCAACAAAGGAAACAAAATCATCGTTAAGTAGTCGTTTATTTTCCTTGTAAGTTGCCAGAGATGTGTGCCAGAAGAAAAAAGCCCGGATTTTCCAGCATATAGGTACACGGTAAGGACGATTAGGAGATCGAGTAATGAAATGGTTCAAGGAGCGGTCCTCCGGTTCGTCGATACTATATATACCACGGGTCTAGATCGCATTCCGATTCGCTTGATATATGGCAAAATGTATACATATATATATATATATATATACATCGGCATTGCCGCAGCGGAAAGACACACGCGCCATCCACATGTGATGCGGCATGCGCGCGCTGCCGGCCGCTTTTGTTACATTCAAATATCATTATACCTATACTCATGTGTGTATTATACTAACTTAATACGTAAACCGATACTGCACTTCCTCTCTTGCGCGTATACTTGCATACTTAACGAGAAATAAGTATACAAAGTGAGATAAAGAGAGAAAAGTCCGGTGACTGAGATGATCGCGTCAAGTGCGGCAGAACTGCTTTATCGGCCAAGTCTTCTATATACATGACTTCGTCAGTTTCAGTAGCCATTTACAGCATTTATCGTCAAATGCCCATATACGTAATATTATATTCCATTGTGTTTTTTGTTATTGTTGAAATTTGCTTACTTCTTATTTCCCCCGCATTTTTCTACAAGCAATGCTCGTCCGATCCATCAATTGTAATAATTATCAATTGCCCCTGGAGTTGAAAAAAAGCATTGAGCATGTTTTTTTTTTTTTTTTTTCCTCTTTATTTCGAACTCGGCAAAGTGACGTTATTTGTTGTTGTTGTTGTCATGAAACAAGTTTGGAGAAAGTATTCCATTGAGTAAACACTTTTACCATTGTGCATTGGCTCACATAGGTGTTAATTGATTTCATCGTACGTACATACCCGTTGTTACACTTGTGAATCATAATGACCGTCATTTAGTTAAATCTTGACAGAGGATTTTCGGAATTTCGTAATGATAATTAAATTACATGCATTTGAATTGCTCTGGTTTTCCGCGAAACTAACCGATAGTGATACATTTTTGTATATATAAATAGTTGTCGATTAGTCACGATAACATGCAAATTGATAAGTAATCAAGTTTTAATTCCAATTATCAGTATTTCCGATCAACATAATATGTACCTAATTAGCACCAATTAATTAAGCACCTCCAACGGAAACAATACCATGAACTGAATAAAGATTCAATGCACACTCGCCTAAACAGCGCTGGTATGACAATTGTATAAAACGACCGCGCAACCGTACAGTGCGAGAAAGCACGACGAGAGTCTGAGCAGTTGGTACTTATGTACAGGATCCGAAAATGGAGGCACGTCTCCAGCATCGATCCGTCGGGGACGCGATCCACGGCCTTTGGGAAAAAAAGGCTCGGCGCGCGCGCAAACTACAGATAAACACACACGTATCTCTCTCTCTCTCTCTCGCACGCGACACGGCTACGTGGACAACCCCAATGATGTATTTAGGCGGAGACGCTTGTTGAATTCTTTTTTTTTTGTAGTTTTTCCATTGCAGATGAATGTATAGCATCGGGCCAATTAATTGTTACTCATCAATATGGTTGAACGCTGTGGGCATTTTTACATGCACGACGCGTTTGACTGGTGGCATATTGACGTGGAGTTTATACATTTAGAGTTGACTCGAGTTCCGGTATCGCGTTTACTAAAGCGCGCGATGTACTAAAATTGATTTTTTTTCTTCTTCCTTTTATGCGCCAAGTTTTGCTCAATCGATGAGAATTACCAGTGTACTGCACCCAATAGCTCCCCGCGACACTGACAAACATCGGTTCTATCATATATTTAAAAGCTCCTCCGATGCTTTTTGCGTGTAAGATGTGGGCAACTACATTGCAACTTGACAAACAAGAATTCAACCGATACGCGGTAGAGGAAAAAAAAAAATACATATATATGTATAATAAACAAAAATCGATCGAACGACGCGATGGATAAACTGTGCGAGATGACGACAAATCGATCTTCTTACAAGTGAAATTGAGAATCGCCCTTCGTTTTCTGTTTCAGTGGTATAAACTCCTCGGACACGGAAGCAATTGGGCAAACAAGTATAGCCTACAGCGTCGCGCCTCGAGAAAGGGGGTGAAACAAAGGAAGGCAATCGAAGAGCGATGGCAAGCGGGAGTAGCAGCAGCAGCCCGGAAAAGGCGGGGCCGGGTCGGGGTAGGGCCGAGGCGAAGTTGCAGAGGCAACGCGCCCGACAGGCCCAGCAGCAGGAGGCGGCCGCGGTGGGCCAACAGCAGGGTGCCTCGCTGGGCAACGCGGTCGCCAAGGTCCAGCACGGCAGCAAGATCCTCGAGTCGATAGATCAGCTGCGCCGGCGCAAGGCTCGGCCGAGCACGGACCGGATCTGCAACTTTATGCTGAGGAAGTTCGCGGTCGACGTGGCCGACACCATAGCCTCCCTGCACAAGTTGCTCGAGTGCGAGGCGGTCATCGAGGTCGATTACAAGGGTGGCTCGAGCTACCGCAACGCCTTCAATTGGGCCAAGATCAAGAGCTACAAGAACCGGCCCGAGGGCTTTACGAAGCTCAAGTTCAGCCAGGCCACCCTCAACGATGCCTTTGGCGCCCTCGTCCTCACCGAGCCCGACTACATCGACCAAGGTGTACCGCCCCACAGGTGAGTGTTTTTTTTTTTTTTTTTTTTTCCTCCCCCCATTCAATGTTGCAACATTTTTTTTGGTCGCTTGAAAATTTATACAAGCACTATCTCCAATAGTTTGAATTTTTTCAAGTTGATGCAATCGACCGAGTAATTTAAACTCCATCATCATTAATATCGTGATACAATGTTGATACATGTAAAACGGTACAGGCACGATTATTATTATTCAAAGGATCGATCTAAAATTCACAACGAAATGAAATGCAGTTAAATATAGGGGTGGAAAAACAAACGCCTCGATAACATTATTTTCAACTGTTATACAGGAGCTCTGTAAGCAAAATATCGTGGTGTGTGGTACTTATTATTTCTCCAGTTCTCCTATAATCAGCAAGTGAGCAATTATTACAATTTATATAAATACAACGAATCTACGTGGATAAAGATTTTTATACAACAAAAACTCACGCATTTCGCTCTGACTTGGTTATAATTTTTAGGTATTTTGTGATTTTTCGGGTTGATGGTCATTAGCGTTGTGTTGCTTGAAACTGTGTATACGTCATGTACTACTTTTCTCAATTTTTT
>NW_019384171.1:8961-16154 GCF_000648655.2 Copidosoma floridanum
CATGATCGTCATGATCGTCGACATCGTCATGGTTTTCGTCGATGTCGCCGTTGTCGTCGTCGTCGTCGTCATTATTATTATCATCAATATCATCATTATTATCATCAACACAATCATTATTATCATCATTATTATCATCATCATTATCATTAGCATGATTATCATCATCATCATTATCATCATCCTTATCATCATTATCATTATCAGTATCATCATAATTATCATTATTATCATTATCATCATTATTATCATTATCATCATTATCATCATCATCATTTTCATCATCATCATCATGATTATTATCATCGTCATCATCATTATCCTTATCATCATTATCATCATCAATATTATCATTATCATCATTATCATCATTATCATTATCATCAATATCGTCATTATTGTCATTATCGTCATGATCGTCATTATTCTCATTATCGTCGTTATCGTCATCATCCTTGTCATTGTCGTCGTCGTCGTCGTCGTTGTCGTCATTATTATTATCAANATTATCATCATTATCGTCATCATCTTCATCATTATTATTATCATTATAATTGTCATTATCATCATCATCATAATCATCATCATTATCGTCATTATTGTCTTAATCGTCATGATCGTCATAACCCTTATAATCGTCGTTTTCGTCATCGTCAGTGTCGTTGTTGTCAACGTCGTCATCGTCGTCGTAAACATTATTTTTAACATCATCATTATCATCATTATCATTATCATTATCATCATCATTATAACCATCATCATCATCATCATCATCATCATCATCATCATCATCATTATCGTCGTCGTCATCGTTGTCGTATTTATCATAATCAACATTATTATCATAATTATTATTATTATCATTATCATTGTTATTATCATCATTATCGTCATCATCTTCATCATTATTATTATCATTATAATTGTCATTATCATCATCATCATAATCATCATCATTATCGTCATTATTGTCTTAATCGTCATGATCGTCATAACCCTTATAATCGTCGTTTTCGTCATCGTCAGTGTCGTTGTTGTCAACGTCGTCATCGTCGTCGTAAACATTATTTTTAACATCATCATTATCATCATTATCATTATCATTATCATCATCATTATAACCATCATCATCATCATCATCATCATCATCATCATCATCATCATTATCGTCGTCGTCATCGTTGTCGTATTTATCATAATCAACATTATTATCATAATTATTATTATTATCATTATCATTGTTATTATCATCATTATCGTCATCATCTTCATCATTATTATTATCATTATAATTGTCATTATCATCATCATCATAATCATCATCATTATCGTCATTATTGTCTTAATCGTCATGATCGTCATAACCCTTATAATCGTCGTTTTCGTCATCGTCAGTGTCGTTGTTGTCAACGTCGTCATCGTCGTCGTAAACATTATTTTTAACATCATCATTATCATCATTATCATTATCATTATCATCATCATTATAACCATCATCATCATCATCATCATCATCATCATCATCATCATCATTATCGTCGTCGTCATCGTTGTCGTATTTATCATAATCAACATTATTATCATAATTATTATTATTATCATTATCATTGTTATTATCATCATTATCGTCATCATCTTCATCATTATTATTATCATTATAATTGTCATTATCATCATCATCATAATCATCATCATTATCGTCATTATTGTCTTAATCGTCATGATCGTCATAACCCTTATAATCGTCGTTTTCGTCATCGTCAGTGTCGTTGTTGTCAACGTCGTCATCGTCGTCGTAAACATTATTTTTAACATCATCATTATCATCATTATCATTATCATTATCATCATCATTATAACCATCATCATCATCATCATCATCATCATCATCATCATCATCATTATCGTCGTCGTCATCGTTGTCGTATTTATCATAATCAACATTATTATCATAATTATTATTATTATCATTATCATTGTTATTATCATCATTATCGTCATCATCTTCATCATTATTATTATCATTATAATTGTCATTATCATCATCATCATAATCATCATCATTATCGTCATTATTGTCTTAATCGTCATGATCGTCATAACCCTTATAATCGTCGTTTTCGTCATCGTCAGTGTCGTTGTTGTCAACGTCGTCATCGTCGTCGTAAACATTATTTTTAACATCATCATTATCATCATTATCATTATCATTATCATCATCATTATAACCATCATCATCATCATCATCATCATCATCATCATCATCATCATTATCGTCGTCGTCATCGTTGTCGTATTTATCATAATCAACATTATTATCATAATTATTATTATTATCATTATCATTGTTATTATCATCATTATCGTCATCATCTTCATCATTATTATTATCATTATAATTGTCATTATCATCATCATCATAATCATCATCATTATCGTCATTATTGTCTTAATCGTCATGATCGTCATAACCCTTATAATCGTCGTTTTCGTCATCGTCAGTGTCGTTGTTGTCAACGTCGTCATCGTCGTCGTAAACATTATTTTTAACATCATCATTATCATCATTATCATTATCATTATCATCATCATTATAACCATCATCATCATCATCATCATCATCATCATCATCATCATCATTATCGTCGTCGTCATCGTTGTCGTATTTATCATAATCAACATTATTATCATAATTATTATTATTATCATTATCATTGTTATTATCATCATTATCGTCATCATCTTCATCATTATTATTATCATTATAATTGTCATTATCATCATCATCATAATCATCATCATTATCGTCATTATTGTCTTAATCGTCATGATCGTCATAACCCTTATAATCGTCGTTTTCGTCATCGTCAGTGTCGTTGTTGTCAACGTCGTCATCGTCGTCGTAAACATTATTTTTAACATCATCATTATCATCATTATCATTATCATTATCATCATCATTATAACCATCATCATCATCATCATCATCATCATCATCATCATCATCATTATCGTCGTCGTCATCGTTGTCGTATTTATCATAATCAACATTATTATCATAATTATTATTATTATCATTATCATTGTTATTATCATCATTATCGTCATCATCTTCATCATTATTATTATCATTATAATTGTCATTATCATCATCATCATAATCATCATCATTATCGTCATTATTGTCTTAATCGTCATGATCGTCATAACCCTTATAATCGTCGTTTTCGTCATCGTCAGTGTCGTTGTTGTCAACGTCGTCATCGTCGTCGTAAACATTATTTTTAACATCATCATTATCATCATTATCATTATCATTATCATCATCATTATAACCATCATCATCATCATCATCATCATCATCATCATCATCATCATTATCGTCGTCGTCATCGTTGTCGTATTTATCATAATCAACATTATTATCATAATTATTATTATTATCATTATCATTGTTATTATCATCATTATCGTCATCATCTTCATCATTATTATTATCATTATAATTGTCATTATCATCATCATCATAATCATCATCATTATCGTCATTATTGTCTTAATCGTCATGATCGTCATAACCCTTATAATCGTCGTTTTCGTCATCGTCAGTGTCGTTGTTGTCAACGTCGTCATCGTCGTCGTAAACATTATTTTTAACATCATCATTATCATCATTATCATTATCATTATCATCATCATTATAACCATCATCATCATCATCATCATCATCATCATCATCATCATCATTATCGTCGTCGTCATCGTTGTCGTATTTATCATAATCAACATTATTATCATAATTATTATTATTATCATTATCATTGTTATTATCATCATTATCGTCATCATCTTCATCATTATTATTATCATTATAATTGTCATTATCATCATCATCATAATCATCATCATTATCGTCATTATTGTCTTAATCGTCATGATCGTCATAACCCTTATAATCGTCGTTTTCGTCATCGTCAGTGTCGTTGTTGTCAACGTCGTCATCGTCGTCGTAAACATTATTTTTAACATCATCATTATCATCATTATCATTATCATTATCATCATCATTATAACCATCATCATCATCATCATCATCATCATCATCATCATCATCATTATCGTCGTCGTCATCGTTGTCGTATTTATCATAATCAACATTATTATCATAATTATTATTATTATCATTATCATTGTTATTATCATCATTATCGTCATCATCTTCATCATTATTATTATCATTATAATTGTCATTATCATCATCATCATAATCATCATCATTATCGTCATTATTGTCTTAATCGTCATGATCGTCATAACCCTTATAATCGTCGTTTTCGTCATCGTCAGTGTCGTTGTTGTCAACGTCGTCATCGTCGTCGTAAACATTATTTTTAACATCATCATTATCATCATTATCATTATCATTATCATCATCATTATAACCATCATCATCATCATCATCATCATCATCATCATCATCATCATTATCGTCGTCGTCATCGTTGTCGTATTTATCATAATCAACATTATTATCATAATTATTATTATTATCATTATCATTGTTATTATCATCATTATCGTCATCATCTTCATCATTATTATTATCATTATAATTGTCATTATCATCATCATCATAATCATCATCATTATCGTCATTATTGTCTTAATCGTCATGATCGTCATAACCCTTATAATCGTCGTTTTCGTCATCGTCAGTGTCGTTGTTGTCAACGTCGTCATCGTCGTCGTAAACATTATTTTTAACATCATCATTATCATCATTATCATTATCATTATCATCATCATTATAACCATCATCATCATCATCATCATCATCATCATCATCATCATCATTATCGTCGTCGTCATCGTTGTCGTATTTATCATAATCAACATTATTATCATAATTATTATTATTATCATTATCATTGTTATTATCATCATTATCGTCATCATCTTCATCATTATTATTATCATTATAATTGTCATTATCATCATCATCATAATCATCATCATTATCGTCATTATTGTCTTAATCGTCATGATCGTCATAACCCTTATAATCGTCGTTTTCGTCATCGTCAGTGTCGTTGTTGTCAACGTCGTCATCGTCGTCGTAAACATTATTTTTAACATCATCATTATCATCATTATCATTATCATTATCATCATCATTATAACCATCATCATCATCATCATCATCATCATCATCATCATCATCATTATCGTCGTCGTCATCGTTGTCGTATTTATCATAATCAACATTATTATCATAATTATTATTATTATCATTATCATTGTTATTATCATCATTATCGTCATCATCTTCATCATTATTATTATCATTATAATTGTCATTATCATCATCATCATAATCATCATCATTATCGTCATTATTGTCTTAATCGTCATGATCGTCATAACCCTTATAATCGTCGTTTTCGTCATCGTCAGTGTCGTTGTTGTCAACGTCGTCATCGTCGTCGTAAACATTATTTTTAACATCATCATTATCATCATTATCATTATCATTATCATCATCATTATAACCATCATCATCATCATCATCATCATCATCATCATCATCATCATTATCGTCGTCGTCATCGTTGTCGTATTTATCATAATCAACATTATTATCATAATTATTATTATTATCATTATCATTGTTATTATCATCATTATCGTCATTATCATCATCATTATCATTATCATTATTATTATCATAATTATCATTATCACCATCATCATCATTTTTATCATTATCATAATCATTATTATCATCATCATCATCGTCATTATTGTCTTCATCGTCATGATAGTCATGATCCTCATTATCGTCGTTATCGCCATCGTCGTTTTAGTTGTCGTTGTCGTCGTCGTTGTTGTCGTCATTATCATTATCAACATCATTATCATTATTATTATCATTATTATAATTATTATTATCATTATCATCATTGTCATTATTATCATCATCATCATCATCATTCTTATCATCATTATCATCATCATCATCATAATCGTCAGGATCGACGTTATCGTCATTGTTTTCGTCGGTGTTCTTGTTGTCGTCATCGTTACCGTCGTCATCATTTGCATTATCAATATTATTATTATCATTATCATCATTATTATTATTATCATTCTTCTCATTATTATTATTATCATCATTATCATCATCATCATCGTCATCATTGTCATCATTGTCACGATCGTCATGATCCTTATCACCATCATTATCATCATTATCATAATTATTATTATCATCATCATCATTATCGTCATCATCGTCATGATCATCATGATCCTCATAACCGTCGTTATCGTCATCGTCGTCATCTTTGTCGTCGTCGTCGTCGTTGTCGTCGTCGTCGTCATTGTCAATACCATTATTCTCACCATCATTATTATTATTGTTATTATTATCATCATCAGTATCATCATCATCATTATTATCATCATTATTATCATTATTATCATCGTCATGATTATAATTATCATCATTGATATTATTACCATCATTATCATCGTCATAATTATCATTATCATCATTATCATTATCATTATTATCTCTATCATCATTATCTTTATAATTATTATCATAATTATAATCATGATTATCATTATCATCATGATTATTATCATTATCATCATCATCATCATCATCATCATCATCATTAATATAATTATCATCATTATTATCATTATTATCATCACCACTATTGTCATCATCATCATCATCATATTTATCCTCATCATCATCAACATTATTATTTTTATTATCATCATCATTATTACTTCATTATCATAATCATCATCATTATTATTATTGAAATTTTTATTATTATCATTATCATCATTATCGTTATTATCATTATCATTATTATTAACATTATCATTATCATCATCATCATCGTCATCATTGTCATTATCAACATCATCGTCAAGATTTTTATTATCGTCGTTATCGTCATCGTCGTTGTCGTCGTCGTCGTCGTCGTTGTCGTCACTATCAATATTAACATTATCATCGTGATTATTATTATTATTATTATTATTATTATTATTATTATTGTTACTGTTATTATTATTATTGTTATGATTATTATCATTATTAGTACTATTATTATTTATTCATTTTTTTTTTTTTTTTTTTTTTTTTTTTTTTTTTTTTTTTTTTTTTTTTTTTT
>NW_019384181.1:12670-29176 GCF_000648655.2 Copidosoma floridanum
CGTGTTATAAAATAATTATTGTTGTATTTTGATTTTGTAAATCAATAAATCAAAATTTAACTTTATAAGTGCCATTAATTTTCTTATAACATGTACACTAAGCTATTATATTTCAATAAATTATGTTAAAAAAATTATAGATTTTTTATGCCAAAAAATTCAAAATTAAATTTTTTTAACAAAAACTATCATCATAAAAATAATATGCATCATGTCATGTACACTTGTTGAATAATGAAATATTTATAAGTAACTTTAAATTTATTGCCATAAATATTACCGATTTATGTATAAAAATCATCAAGTAAAGTCAATAAATTATGTAAAAATCTCTTTCCAAACAACATTTTCTATTTCTGTATTTTTGCCTTTCTACTTGAATAAATAAGTTATTTTTATCTTTGCATCTTGATAGAGCCACATATAATTGACCATGAGAAAATAACGGTTTTTTTTATATACAAACCTGCACTATGGAACCTTTGACCTTGAAATTTGTTTATTGTCATAGCAAATGCTACAACAAATGGAAATTGTTTACCATACAAAATAAAAGGTAATGTTAAGGAGTTTCCTGTGTCTAAAGTTATTCTTGGAATGAAGCCTCTATTTCCAATGTTTTCTCCAGTTATTTCTCAGTCATATTATTTCTCCTTCTGTATTATACTGTAATAATTTTGTGATTCGTAAACGTGTTCCATTACAGAGTCCATCTCATGTACTTACATTTCTCAGTAAAATTACTATTGTACCAATTCTTAGATTTAGTTCATGAGGTTGTAATCCTTCACGAATATTGTTCAACATTTTCACTGGAAAATTTATATAAATATTATCATTCGATTTATCAACTCCTTCATGAGTTACGTTATTTATACTATAGTAAGTTTTAGTCCCTCCAGCTAATTTCTTAAGAATTTCATTATTTAAATAATAAATGTATTCGTAATGCCATGTTAGTATAATACTATACGTTGAACAACAATAGATATAAGAAAACATTTGAAAATGTACATCGTTTGATATTCAATTTGTAGGAATATTAAAACTTTTTATTTTCCCCTCCTCACTCTCCAATAATAATTTTGAAAATCCTGTATCGGTAGAACGAATATTGACTTCTAATTTCGAAATGTAATTAAGTTCCATAAAAAGGAAAATTCAATATTTTGTTTGGTTATAATTATTCTAGTACTATTTTTTATCACTGTGAGAATTTGATGAAAATCATCTTCTAAAATAATAAATTTATTTCCAAAATCTTTTTGAGTGTTGCATGAATTTCTTAATGTTTTGTCTACTATTTCCACTGCTTTTTCGGGATTATTGAAGCCTCATCCCAAATAATTCAATCAACTTCTCTCAATTTTTCATTACCTGACTCGAATTCTAAAAAGGCTTTCTTTATATTATTAAGATCCAACGGAAGTTTAAAGGTTCTATGACTTGTTATCCCTTTTGAAAGCAAAATTGCTGCTATGCCATTCCATGTTATTGACAAAATTTATTTATTTTGAGAAGTAAAATAACACATTAATGTTTTATGTGCAGTATGTCAGTATGTCAGTTTTTCGTGGCCCTCTTGGACCTTATATAATGAAAATATCATGTTTTCATTTGAAAATAATATTGTTTTCTGGCCATTATTAAAATTTATATGTATTCAGTTAAACATTTATTAAAAAAAAAAAATGTAGATGAAGAAGTACGTTTAATTAAAAATTTTTTTTTTGTTTTTTTGTTTGATGAAGTGGGGAGGGGAAAATCTTCACCGGATTAGCTGGGGTGTCCAGGAAGATTTTCCCCTCCCCGCTCCATCAAAAAAAAAAAAAAAAAAAAAATTCCTTAAACGTATTTCTTCATCTACATTATTTTTTTTGGTGCCGGTGAATTAACGCAATTACATGATTTATCCTCTATTTTTCAAATTTAGTTAATATGTAAAAGAGCTAAATCATCTTTATTATGAGGCGAATTCTCCGTAAAAAATTCTTTATATTCATTTCTTATTTTGTTACTTTGAATGTGTTCTGAGACTAAAAACCAAGCAAAAGTTGTCTTCATTGATATGGAAACATAACAGCAATTGCTTCTTTACAAGTGTCATGTATTTTCAATCATTATTTATTAATACCGTTCCAATTATAATACCTTTTCATGTTTCATTTGTTATTCTTTTATATAGTCCAATATCTTTGAAGGATGTTGAACCAGGTATTTTATTTAATACAAATGTAAAAAAATCTCTTATGATCTTTGAGAGATACAATGTTTTATCTACCAATTGTAGTTTTTGTTCATTGCATTTTATCTTTTTTTCCAATTTTTCAATTTATCATTAATAATGTAGTATTCTAAAATATTTACATACTTTATAGATTTTGCAAAGTCATCATGTTTATTTAATTCAAATAAATCTGTTAACTATATTTTGTAGTTGTTAATTACACTTTTAATATTATCTTCTCCGAATATAAGTTTTTGTTTTTTTTTTAAAGATGTACAGCTACATTTACAAATTTACAACTGCATGACTTCTACCACAAGTTGAAAATATTTGCAATTTCAAAGCTGCTTTCGCCGGACCTACACGAAAATGTTAAGAGACAAAAGCAGTAATCTATTGCAGCTGTAATTTGGCATATAGATTAATCTAGATGTGCTTAGATTTCGGTAACAAAGGCTGTAAGATGATTGCACCAAGACAAAAGCTATGTGCTATAAATGCAGACGATATAAAGACTACCTGGCAGCTTCATGGCCCTACTCTGTAAACAGCTAGAATCAATGAAAGTAAGAAAAAGAAGTATAAAAATAAATTAGGTAATAATATTATTACACGGATACGTATATAGGCAGTTTTAAAAGATAAATTTTGAGTTTTAGAGACTTGTCAGAACATAAAAGACCGAAGCTAGAAAACGATAAAGACAAAGGAAAAGATATCGGCAGAGGCAGAGAAAGGAGTCGTAACAGAGGCCATGGCAAAAACGTGAAAAACTAAGATCAAGAAAAACTAACGAGAAAAAAAGCCAAAAAGTCAGGTAATTAAGGTAAGTCAATTACTCTCTTTACAAGTAACAAGCTAGACTCATATACTCAAAATAGAAATTTGAAATTATTAAAGTTCGTATTCAACTTAGATGCAACATAACACATGACTTTTAATAGACTGATACTCAGAATAATAGATCAAATAGATACCTTTGATATTAAAGTAAAAATTGCAATGATAAGGTGATGCTAAGATCATAGACAGTCGGTTAAGTTAGGTAATACACGCTAGACTTCTAAATATTATAGTTAAACAATGTAATATATTCAAAGTTACTCGCTGAAAATATACTATGGATCAGAAAAACCGTGGAAAAGGGCTTGAGAATTTACTTAGACAAAGGAAGAATAAATATATATTTAATCAAGTATTAAGTCGACTACTCTTGTCAGGATTATATAAATTCCGGATAAACTACAGAGTTGTTAGGAAAAAAGACCAGAAAACAAGAAAGTACAGCATCTTTTAGGGGATAAATATTTCACATACTTGACTAATGCTAGACTTAGGTATATGACTAGAAAAATTGTATTAGATAAGTTATGAAATGTGATAAATTACAAGTTATAAACAATGGTCGAAAATGAAACCAATCAAGTCATGGCACAAGAGACAATACAACTGGACAATGAGAAAAACATTAATCTCGAAACAGAACCAAATAAAGAGCTCTCTCAATACTTTGATCTTTGTGACACAATGTGTGGCAGAAAAATAAATTATTGAAAAGACTTACATTATAAAGACATTTAACTAAAATCTGATTATCACTCGACTATGACAGTAAAGCAATACTTTGTCACGTTAGATTGGGCTTTGCATCCATAAAATATTTAAAATAGTTCTAGAAAAGATTTTCTACGATAAAAGATTTGCAAGATGCAAAATTCAATGAGTAAATTTTAGAATATAAAGTTAATATTGTTTTGAAGCTCGATAAATTACCTTTTAAATAAGCTAGATATAGAGCACTTGGACCACTCCAAGTAGTTCGCGCAGACACAATGGGCTCCATAAATCCAACATGCTATCCCACAGGGTATGCAGTTATATCTTAGTGTTTTTTGAAGATTTTTTACGTGTATTTAATGCTTTTTAAATTAAAAGTACAATTGACACAGGTCACTATTTTGAGTTTTTCGTAAAAAGAGTTTAAGACCTATTAAGAAAATTAGACAAAGTATGCTCTTTAAGGTGTGATCTGGGTACAGGAGGATATAAGTACGCTTAAAGTCTTATAGAGAAATTAGAAGCAGAACTACTGCTTGGCAGTCCTGACGCACCTGAGCACAACGGCATATCTAAAAGCTGAAATCAAAGTATTCCAAAGAAAATTAGATCACTAATATACTAGTACAAAATTACTACAAACCATAAATGATCTAGGGCTCAGTGTGGCAGTATATTTATACAATAGAACACCACTTAGGTTGAACAATATGACTCCCTTTTTATTGAAAATTAAACCAGAGTTGAATCGTTAATAACTTAATATCTACAAAATGATAGACTTGTTAATAATATAATCGAGTACAACTAACAAGTGTTACTCAGTTTGTTCTACTTCTCTTAATGACAAATTTAATATCTTCATAAACTTAAAGCATACGTATAACATAAAGATTCTGTATATATATATATATATGACTTGTTATCCCTTTTGAAAGCAAAATTGCTGCTATGCCATTCCATGTTATTGCGCAGGGATGACAACTAAGGATTAAAAATTTCTATTTTGACGTTATTTAATACAAACAAGTCAGCATACAGTTATAAACGGCTCTCACCACAAATAAAAAATGTATGCTTACAAATATTTGACGAACAGATAGTGGCTGCAAAACACAAAATACGCTGAATTCGTGAAGGTTATATTACAACAAAAAAAGCTAAACTGCGAATATGGCAGTTTCTATGCATTTTTTCACACAAAAAAATGCATGAATTCTTGCAAGAATCTCTGCACGGTTTTATGCGTTTTTATCGCATTATTTCATGCAATTAACCTCGAAAGTATTTTACTTTTCAAACAACACGTTATTTTGCGTCTCTTAAATGTATTCGTACTTTTTTTGTATAATAGTTTTACAAGTTTATTTCATTATTTTAACATTCGCTACGATGTATATTGAAACACACGACACAGTAGTTGCNCTAGTTGAATGCTGCCTCTATTGTTTAGGCCTTTAAGAGATAAAGATACTAAAAATTACAAATCCAGCGTGGAGTAGTAAATCTCTGCGGTGTTGCTGCTGCTTGGGCACATCTTTAGCCCGAAAAACGACTTTGCTGCGTTATACTGCTTGCTTGAGTATAATTGCTGTTGCGTAGGTACGTCTACTTCGCTCAAAGTCTGGACGGGGAGAGTCCCGCAAGCGTGCTGCTAGAGCCAGACCTACTCGCGGCAAGCCTCATCAAATGTTTTACACAATACGTGGGAAGGGGGAACAGACACACTCGCACAAGTGTATCAAATACGTACTCCTTGCGGGAGTGTGACCCCCTACCTCTCGCACAGCAAAATCCGCGAGTTAAATTAAAGGAAAACTCGCAGCAACAGCGCAAAGACACTAGCCAGCAATACTTAAATTCATTTATGAACAGATTCTTATAACATTATTTTATTATGTGGTAAATTCAACATGTTCTTATAATTAAAGTATTCACAAATAAAAATTTTATTGTAAAGACTTGTCTGTGATAGAAAAATGTACGTATGTGTATGAGAAAATAAGTTAAAATATTCATTAATCAATATTAAAATCATAATGACATAGCAGCAACACGGTACTTGGCACAGGAAAACAATTATAAAATTTTTATTATAAAATTTGCGTTTGAAAATTCACGACGATTTTTGTAATAATAATGTATATGAAAAATTTTATAATATGAGTATTTTTATTTTTTTTTCAATCTATGAATTTGAAAAAACAGTAATGTGATAAATAAGTAATTTTTTTTGTGTTTTCTCTTGTTAAACGTCTAATTTTTAAGATGAATTTTACATATTTCAAAACTAAATTTCTTAGGAAAAAAAGAAATAACTATAAGGAATAAATTTTGATAGAAAAAATAATTAGTTTTTCCACGATCAGAAATTTCTTGCTATGCAATATTTTCAATATTTGCTTGGTTCTTGGAATCATTTTGTATAAATATATTATCAGGACTTTTACATCTTGATACCAATACGAACAGTTGACCATAAAAAAACAAAGGTCTTTTGAAACCAAAATCCTAATTGATCGAAACTTTGACCTTGTGAATTATCAATTGTCATGGAAAAAGCGAGACCTAGTAAGAGCTGTTTTCTATATATAATAAACAGTAAGGATAAATTTTTATGGATATTTATAGTGATTTTACGTATGAAAACTTTAATATTAGACTTTTTATCAGTTATTATTTTTGCTTCTAAATTATGTTTAAATAATTTTAGTATACGTAGTCTACTGGCATTTTACAAGCCATCGAGTATACTAAAGTTTCAAATTAACATAACAATAGCATCTACTTTTTAATTTTAATCTTGGGGCGGTAATCCTTTATGTATATTGATTAGAGCTTTTATTGTAAAATTTATACTTATGTTTTTATGAGTGAGATGACTACCTTTAAATTATGCGTAATCTATGCTGTAATAAGTATGTTCTGTCCCTTTAATAAGATTCAAAATTTTATTGTTTAAAGTATACGAAAGTTTGTCATGAGTTGTTAGAATTACTTTGGTTAGGCAGCTATTTATACCATCCAAAAAAATTTGTAACCAAATCAGTTTTCCATCTCTAAGGATCAAAAGACTTTATGGTTTCATTTCCTATGTCCGTCAATAATTATGACAATTTTAAATCTGTACACTGCATGTTACTTTTCAATCTCAAAATGTTGAAGTGTTTTCATAAAGATGAATACTGTATAGTTTCACTAATTATAGAACTTTTACACCAATAATGAATGTTTAAATTAATGTTTTATAGGAAAATGTTTTTACAGAAACTCCTGGACTATCAATAAAATTTATTATCACTTCATTAAAAATTTTATTTTGATTACTTTTCTGATTAACAAATAGATCTTGGAAATTTGCTTGTGAACCAATTACAATCTTGTTTTTCTTAATATCTTTAGATTTTATTGTTATACTTGGTATTGGTTATCTATAATCCTTACATGATTTTTTATAGACCTTCAACGTCATAGTGGTTAGCGTACTAGCCTCATAGCTGGAGATACTCAGAGGGTCATGGGTTTAAAACCTGAGGGAGACCAGAGAGGGGACCTTAAAATTATGGAGGAAGGGCTGAGGGTAAGGAAGGTAGAATACTGAATTTGGTCTTACAACTATACAATATATAAGTAGAATGATAAGATTTGTTAGATATAATTAATATATACGGTTGAACTTTAATGGGTAGCCGGAGAGGGACCAGAGAAAAGGCTTCAAAACTATATGGTTAGGTTGAGGGGAGACGAGGAGGGTTTGGGAAAAATAGGATATTTTTTATTGAGTTAAAATAAGGGACAAATATCGAGATTTTTTTCTTATTCTGAAAAGAGGCTTGAAAAATATTTCAAAATTTTGAGCTATGGTGAGGGGGGTATGAGGGGGAGAGTAAATTAAGTCTTACAACTAATTAGTATTAGACATATACATATATATATCCTTTCCTAAGTTATATAGTAAACTGTGTGAAGCATTCTGTACAACCCCCACAGCCCTTCCCAGACGTCCAATGCTCTCTCTCTCTCTCTCTCTCACTCTACAGACCCCTACAATTCCGTCATTTTCTAACTTACTTTGATACATGTTCATTTTTATCCAAATTTACATTAATTTGAGTAACACTTAATTATACAATAATGAAAACCGTGAAACAATTGCTTTATTAGAAAGGCTCATTGTTATGAGTCAACTTACAAAATCAGTCAGTTATTTAATTAATATTTATAGTGCTAACAGATGAATACGTGTTTAAAAAAAGGTTTTGTGATTATTTGTATTTTAAGTAGAATATGACGAAATTAAAATAGTCTTCTCTTTTAAAAGTTACAAAATTAGGAATGTGTACATAAAGCTTAAGCAGTAGGTTGATTCAAAAACTGTCCGCTGATCCTCATCAGAATTTTCTCAAGGGGAGAGAATATGTCAATGGTGGGGGGTCTGAACACAAATTAAGCTAAGTTGGAATAAGGGAGAAGACTACAGAATTTTACTTTATTTTTTGGGCAAGCAGTGTGGCCCCACGAGGGTTTGTTGGAAGATTGTGTGGCAGGACAGCTAGTGGGGGTAGTGTAGAATTGTAGTAAGGTTTGTGTAGAAGGCTTACCACAAATAACGATATAATATAAGTAGATATACATATATCTTCTAGATTAAGAGACGACCGCAAATTTTCCGGACTATCGGTAGGAGAGAAGAAAAGTGCGTAGGCAGGTGTATTGTAACAAAAGAAACAATAAACTATTATATTGTTGGGGTCGAAACTGCTGCTTTTTAACGTTTAATGCATTTTACTAAGTACGTACCGACAGACCCCGAGAAACTATACGAAACGTAACAAAACTGTAATGTAGTACCGATAAGGTATAACTCTTGCACTTTTTCACTTATCCAGCGTAGAAAAGAAATGTAAGTCGTACGCGCGGGAAAAGCGGAAATGCAATGTGTGCATGGGTGAAACAATTATTTTTTTTTTTTTAGTTCACCAACAACAAATAGTGAACGAGAAATAAATGTAATGGTGGATGAATAAACGACCAATTCTTACGAAATATAAATTTATCACACAGTTGTACATAATTTTACAGGATGTGCAGGAGTTTGAAAAAATACATATGTTTCTGTTATATAATTGATACGCATTTTAAAAAAATATTATAATTATTAAGTTATATTGTAGGAAAACTGGACGTGAGATAAAAAATGTATTTACTTTATTTGTATTTTTTTTAAAATTACATGCATTCAGTTAAAAATATTGCGAATAAAAATCATTGGCGACACTTGAGTCAAAATCTTTTTCGAACTCGTCTTCTTCTAGTCCTTCGACCTTAACGGCTAGAATATCGTTGACGGCCAAAGGTACAGCTGCACCGTCGAACCACAGCGGTCTTATTTCATCGCCCTCAACTACCCAACCACATTTGCTTATTTCTAAATCATACAATTTTGAATTCGTAGCATTCAACCACATTCGATTAACATAAATGGTGCGCAATATTTTTTGTTTTAGTGAATCATTACACGGTGGTATAGTTGACGAATTAAATGATTTTACATCTTTCAAAAAGGTTTCTGTTTTACTGTAAGACTTTTTAAATAATAGAAGCCTTGCATCATTTACACGGTCACGATTGTGTAAGCCGTACATGGAACATGTAAATTTTTTTAAACAAATCATTTTTCTTCGTCGTAAATATCATCCGGATTCGTTAAACTTGAAAAAACTTTTTGCATATCTACATTTTTTTTTAAAAGTTTGAACGGTTTATTTTTTCCTACTCTGTAAAAACTACTTGTATAATCTGACCCGGTGAAGGCATGCAAGCCTGGAAGAGCCTTGCACAAGTCTTCACCTAAATTACCGGCTAATTGTGTGGCATTAAAGCAAAAAAAATTTTTCGATCCAATTGAGCTGCAAAATACATTCAAATGATTAAATTTCTGAAAATTTCCAAGAAGTATTGCGAACACACCTGTGTCTGCAACTTTAATCATGACGTTCGAAGCTTCCTTCACTTTACTCAAATATAGTATCATTCTCGTATCCGCCTCCTCATGGTCGCACATGTAATCCAAGTTGTCCTTTTTAATTATTTTTTGGTTCAGTACTTCATACGAGTAACAGTGCTCGTTAACAGTTACGTATATTTTTTTACCAGAAGTTATAGGTACTAGAGAATCGTGTGTGAAGTACAGGGATAAAAAATCTATCAAAGCTTCTTTAAATTTAATATTGCGCAAGCTTTTCAGAAAATCAGCCGGACGTTTTTGAGAGCCACCAGATATGAAATAGGGCACGTTGTACTCTGCGTGCTCCGTTCGTTCAGCGTCTTTCAATGATGGCGTGAAGCAGCGATCGAATACTAGGTAAATACTTGATGCTTTTGAATTGCACAGCCATCTCATAATCAGTTCGGTGATCTTATCGATGGTGGCTGGCAGGGGACCCAAATTATACATAAGGTAAAAGCCATCGATGATCTCCACGTCTAAGTTTTGGAGAGGGGGGCACTGTTCCGTAAAAAATTTTAATTTTGACAGTAGAGCCGACTTGTCTGTTTTAATCATACTACCATTTGAGTCACACAAGGCTGGCGGTGCCGGTGCAAGAGGTTACGATAAACAAATCGCCATGTCGATTTCTTTTTCTAGTGCAATTGCAAGGAGACGACCAAAAATGTCATGCTCCATTTTAAGAATTATATTTTTTGAATCCTTCGTGATTTTTCATTTCAAGCAATCAGCAGCAAAGTTTTGTATTTTATTTCTGTTCAAATTAAGTGGTAGTTCAAATCTGTCATTACTCGCATTGCAATCTGTAATAAATTTTTCTTTTTGTTCATTGCCAAGAGAATTTGCCGTGAGTAAAAAATTTGCCGTAACCTCTGAAGCTGCTCTTCCCGTATTTTAATTATACAAATTATGCACGTCGACATCAATGCTGAATGGATTCAAATTTTTTAATATGAAGTCGAGTATCGTACGGTAAGCTTCTTGATCTTGCTTCAATCAATGAGGCTGAAGATCACGCACACTATCCTCTGTATGCAGCTACATAAGTTCGTCCAACAAAGCTGATAAGAGTTCCATCCGCAACGTGTAACTAACTGCAAAACGTTGGCGCGCGGTTATTGAATTCGAGAAGTGAGTATTTCCGGATAAAGTGTTTGCTAAGTTTGCGTTTATAGATTGCTCAAGGCCCAAATCTACAGGAGCTCGGAAGCAGGGTGTACTTGTCCTTTTAATGCCAAAAGCCCCCCTTTTAAAGTGCTCGTACAAAGGTGATTGATTATTTTTTAAGTTCATCAAATTGCACAGGTATAATATCGTGTATCGTGCATAGTTTTACTGATTCGTATAAAAAACCAATTGCATAGTTCATACAGCAATGAAGCATACAAATAAAAATCAGCACATCGAATACTACGGGAGAACGATAAATAATTATGAATCGCCATAATGTACTGCATGTAATACTGCGGCGTTTTACCAAGAGATCCATCCAGTGTTGCTTCAATAAACATAGCGTAATCATCCAATAATTTATCTAAATACATGAAAGTGTTTGCATTGGTAGATGCTGTCTTTATTTTCTGTGCCTTCAATAATTCATGCTTCAAAAGGGTTTCGTCGACATTATATCCTGCGATAAATCGTTTAATGTGTAGTGATTGCAGAGCCGCTGCAAGGAGGGGAAGAATTCTCTTGCATCTGTTGAAACTTTTACCATCTAAAAAACTACATGTGAGTGACTTCATAGCAAGTCCTAATAGTTGGTGTTTCGCTGGCTTGACCCTACCTTTTGTCGTTACGAAGACAATATCGTTGCAAATCGATTTAAATCTTAAAATCTTGAACCGAATTTTTTCGTCTACTATCGGGACCTTAAATAAGATTACAAATTAAATCAAATAAGAGCTCTGGTACTTCACAATCGCCTTTTAAAATAGATTCGGCATTCATATCTTGTTTTGGTTGCTGGGAGCGCATACTGTTAATGTGAAGCCTCAAGTCATAAGCTAAATTTTCATATTTCATCTTCTCTGCGTTTTCTGAAATAGCCGATATCAGCAGGAAGCTTTCAAGATCCAATCCTGTTTTATATACTATTTTTTTGTNTTTAACGAATTCAGAGATTACAGAGGAAGAGATAAAAGAAACAAGAAGCATGTTACACTTTAGAATACTCATAGAATTAATTATGCAGTGAATTAAGCAGTGCAACACTTTGAACAAGATACCCGCACATTTATTTCATTGTATATATAATATTGGGCAAGTTTGGTCTGAGTAAGTGAATTTACAGGCACCTATAATTACAGAAAAATAATCAACAAATATGATTACTCTTATCATATATAAAATAGAAATATACTATATGTTAGAGAATATTAAATATACAAAGCTTCAAAACATTTCGTCTCTATGAACCTGGACTAGTACAGAACTCGACAGAACCTATAGCTGAGTAGGTAATGAAAGCATATAAACCACCGACTGTTAAACAAGTAACATATAACTGTACTTGACACTATGTGTAATATTTAGAACTTTCTACTAACTCCAAGCTTTTACCATAAAAATTTAAATAATCAACAAAATTTTTTTTCTTCTGTATCAACAATACTTTGATTTTCATAGGATGATGGGTATTTTATCTCAACTGATTTATTTATGCAAGCATCTTTAACGACTACTCCATTAATACTTTAACAAATCCATGATTCTTTACTGCAAATCAGAACACTAACCTTACAACGCTGCTCATTCTCTTGTGTTTGGCAACATTTTCATATTGGAACGAAGTTCCTTATGCCGGTTCGGCGCGGAGACCAAGCCAAGAAAAAATGTAACATTATCAAAAACTGTAAGTGAACGAGAGAATGAAGGAAACCGACAATTCCTCCCTCCCATGCACTGTCTCTGCTCTCCTCTCTCTGCGCACTGGCTCCACCTCTTTCTCTCTCTCTCTCTCTCTTTATCTCTTCTCCCTCTGAGCAATATCGACCCCTCGTGATCAAAGTACTTGACGCTGTTGGCCTACTTGACTGTGCCTATCTTATTGTGCAAATCCGACTATGAATTGGTAAAATGCCTGCTGCAACTCCAGCCACCATCTCGGCATACAACAATACCCAGTCGTTCTTACTGGTGGTCGAGTTCGCCACCGCTTGGGTTCGAGATCTTGTAGTATCTCAGTCCTATCGTTAGAAGAACGTCAAGACCCAGGACTTATTTAGAATTGGCGGCAAGACCTCTATCTTTTGTCGTCCCCTCTGGCCTTCCCCTGTCCGCAACCTTCTGCTCAAGGCCCATGAGGCCCAGCGTCGCTTCAATTATTTGCTACCAATAGTTAGAGACCTGCAGATCTTTATGCGACCAAACCGCTCTGCTGACTTTACACCCAAAATATTTTTCGAACTCGTCTTCTTCTAGTCCTTCGACCCCAACAGCTAGAATATCGTTGACAGCCAAAGGTACAGCTGCACCGTCGAACCACAGCGGTTTTATTTCATCGCCCTCAACGACCCAACCGCATTTAATGTTTACATTACAACGCAATTAAATGATTTTACATCTTTCAAAAAGTTTTCTGTTTTACTGTAAGACTTTTTAAACAATAGAAGCCTTGCATCATTTACACGGTCACAATTGTGTAAGCTGTACATGAAACATGTAAATTTTTGTATACAAATCATTTTTTCTTCGTCGTAAATATCATCCGGATTCGTTAAACTTGAAAAAACTTTTTGCATATCTACATTTGTTTTTAAAAGATCCAACTGTTTATTTTTTCCTACTCTGTAAAAACTACTTGTATAATCTGACCTGGTGAAGGCGTGCAAGCCTGGAAGAGCCATGCACAAGTCTTCACCTAAATTACCGGCTAATTGTGTGAAATTTTTCGATCCGATTGAGCTGCAATTTCCAAGAAGTATTACAAAGACATATGTATCTGCAACTTTAATCATGGCGTTCGAAGCTTCACTTTACTTGAATGCAGTATCATTCTCGTATCCGCCTCCTCATGGTCGCACATGTAATCCAAGTTGTCCTTTTTAATTATTTTTTGGTTCAGTACTTCATACAAGTAACAGTGCTCGTTAACAGTTACGTATATTTTATTACCAGAAATTATAGGTACTAGAAAATCGTGTGTGAAGTACAGGGATAAAAAATCTATCAAAGCTTCTTTAAATTTAATATTGCGCAAGCTTTTCAGAAAATCAGCCGGACGTTTTTGAGAGCCACCAGATATGAAATAGGGCACGTTGTACTCTGCGTGCTCCGTTCGTTCAGCGTCTTTCAATGATGGCGTGAAGCAGCGATCGAATACTAGGTAAATACTTGATGCTTTTGAATTGCACAGCCATCTCATAATCAGTTCGGTGATCTTATCGATGGTGGCTGGCAGGGGACCCAAATTATACATAAGGTAAAAGCCATCGATGATCTCCACGTCTAAGTTTTGGAGAGGGGGGCACTGTTCCGTAAAAAATTTTAATTTTGACAGTAGAGCCGACTTGTCTGTTTTAATCATACTACCATTTGAGTCACACAAGGCTGGCGGTGCCGGTGCAAGAGGTTACGATAAACAAATCGCCATGTCGATTTCTTTTTCTAGTGCAATTGCAAGGAGACGACCAAAAATGTCATGCTCCATTTTAAGAATTATATTTTTTGAATCCTTCGTGATTTTTCATTTCAAGCAATCAGCAGCAAAGTTTTGTATTTTATTTCTGTTCAAATTAAGTGGTAGTTCAAATCTGTCATTACTCGCATTGCAATCTGTAATAAATTTTTCTTTTTGTTCATTGCCAAGAGAATTTGCCGTGAGTAAAAAATTTGCCGTAACCTCTGAAGCTGCTCTTCCCGTATTTTAATTATACAAATTATGCACGTCGACATCAATGCTGAATGGATTCAAATTTTTTAATATGAAGTCGAGTATCGTACGGTAAGCTTCTTGATCTTGCTTCAATCAATGAGGCTGAAGATCACGCACACTATCCTCTGTATGCAGCTACATAAGTTCGTCCAACAAAGCTGATAAGAGTTCCATCCGCAACGTGTAACTAACTGCAAAACGTTGGCGCGCGGTTATTGAATTCGAGAAGTGAGTATTTCCGGATAAAGTGTTTGCTAAGTTTGCGTTTATAGATTGCTCAAGGCCCAAATCTACAGGAGCTCGGAAGCAGGGTGTACTTGTCCTTTTAATGCCAAAAGCCCCCCTTTTAAAGTGCTCGTACAAAGGTGATTGATTATTTTTTAAGTTCATCAAATTGCACAGGTATAATATCGTGTATCGTGCATAGTTTTACTGATTCGTATAAAAAACCAATTGCATAGTTCATACAGCAATGAAGCATACAAATAAAAATCAGCACATCGAATACTACGGGAGAACGATAAATAATTATGAATCGCCATAATGTACTGCATGTAATACTGCGGCGTTTTACCAAGAGATCCATCCAGTGTTGCTTCAATAAACATAGCGTAATCATCCAATAATTTATCTAAATACATGAAAGTGTTTGCATTGGTAGATGCTGTCTTTATTTTCTGTGCCTTCAATAATTCATGCTTCAAAAGGGTTTCGTCGACATTATATCCTGCGATAAATCGTTTAATGTGTAGTGATTGCAGAGCCGCTGCAAGGAGGGGAAGAATTCTCTTGCATCTGTTGAAACTTTTACCATCTAAAAAACTACATGTGAGTGACTTCATAGCAAGTCCTAATAGTTGGTGTTTCGCTGGCTTGACCCTACCTTTTGTCGTTACGAAGAAAATATCGTTGCAAATCGATTTAATTTTGACGAAATCTTCAACCGAATTTTTTGTCTACTATCGGGACCTTGAATAAGATTAAAAATAAAAACAAATAAGAGCTCCGGAACTTTACAATCCCCTTTTAAAATAGATTCGACAGTAATATGTTGTTTTTGTTGCTGGGAGCGCATACTGTTAATGTGAAGCCTCAAGTCATAAGCTAAATTTTCATATTTCATCTTCTCTGCGTTTTCCGAAATAGCCGATGTCAGTAGCAAGCTTTCAAGATCCAATCCTGTTTTATATACTAGTTTTTTTTGTTACATTTCAAACTGCTAATAATTTCAATTTTTTTTCCAAAGTAATTTGACAGTTTTGTCTGTAGATTTTTCGATTGATAATTAATAAGATCTTCTTTTATGCAATCAAGATTTTTAAGGAGTAAAAATTCATAGCACTCATACAGGTCATTCAAAAAAAAAAAACCTTCTCGTTCACTAAAATATTTTCTAATAACAAATAATACTAATAAATCAAATGCTTTTTGGTGAAAATGTCTCATTTTATGCCAGCTGCTACATTCCTGTGACTGCGTCAACTACTCGTATTTAAAATAAAAATTATTCATGCAGCTATGATGATACGCAAAGGAAGTACAGTTAGACAATTTCTCCATCAGCTCGAAGTCTTCCAATGTCGTCGCCTTCGTAAGGGTTAGTTTAAAATAATCGACATTGGTACTTACTCTTAAATCTTATTTTTTGCGAAATATGGTTTTCAACGAGTCACACAGTATGCATTTTTCAGTGCTACATTGAGGATGTATGGGCATAGGTCGATCAGCAGATTCATGACTACCGTGTGCAAAAATCGGTGCAGACTCATCGGTAGACATTACAGGATCTTCAATTATCTCCTGTTCTTGCTCATAATTTCTGTTTTGGGGCTTCTC
>NW_019384181.1:34837-70613 GCF_000648655.2 Copidosoma floridanum
GTAATTTTACTAAGTAATATTATCTTTTGAAACTTGACTATCGTTTTTGTTTTAAAACAAACCAAATTTAGTAAATAACAAAATTAAACATTTTCTTACCTTTTTCACAATTTCAAGTTACGTTTAATTACCTACAATTCGAGTTTTAATTAATTGATACAGTCATTAACACATATTTAATAAACGAAATTGTAAGAAGCATGAGGAGCCACATAAGATTTTTAAAGTCATAGGAAGAGCAAAAAGTGGCAAAAGATGGCAAACAAAAAATAAAAAAACTGAAAAATTTAAGAAAAATATGCACATACTCGTTGTCATTTTTTTAAAGTTATGTGAAAAAGGTAAAGTTGAACTGTAATGGAGGTGTTTCGATGATTTTTCTTAAGACTAAGTATACGTAGAAATATACATATGTATGCACTAGTCTAACATAACATAATTTTAAAACCAAATTTTGTTTCCAACCACTATTCCAAACCCCCCTGGTCTCTTAAAACTAAAGAATATCTTTCGAGCCCTCCTTTAAAATGAGGTAAAAATCTTAATATTTCTTTCTTATTTTAACCGAATGAATAATATTCAGTTTTTCCAGATCCCCCTTTCTCCTTACCATTCTCCTTAACCCTCCTCATAATTTTAGGGCCCTCCCCCAGGTCCCCCCTCTGGTCCCCCTTCAGACTACCCACGATGACTTAATTATATCCAACAAATCTTATATTCATATTAGGTTTTTTTTTTATTTTGTCTTATACATATTTAATTTACATATTTAATAAGTTACAACAGATGTGATAATGACAAGTGTTTAATGAAAATAGTAATGAAAAACCTTAGTTCGTAAATCAATGATAGTACCATATAGTCCATCCTTCTGGGTACTTTTTACAAAGCACACCTAAGCTATTTTCAAGTATAATAAAAAAATTTTATCCAATAAACCATCTAACCCACTGTACTGACATTTTTATAACCAACAGTGACTTCATCAGATGAGCTGACTAGGTATTGGTTTTCCTAGGAAAAGTTTTGTAATTAATGAAACTATAAGGTTTTTTTTTTTTTTTTAATTCTGGCCCTATACTATGATTTCATGGATAAATTGTATGAAACAAATCTTATTTCATATTTATTTAGTTTTAAAATAGTTACAAACTTAAGTCTAGTCGGGATTTAGATTCGAAAAAGTAGATCCATTTTTCTTTAAATTTAAAACAATCAAAGTATAAAATATATATATAGATGTATTTTTTTACCGGGTTACCGCGACATCCTACTGGTCTAGTCGTCAGGGCCACCCACTCACTACCTGTGTGTGGGGATATATTGCCGCACCCATTCCCAACCCTTTTACTGATATCATACCTGATCCATGGGCACAGTGTGAGTATCTCCGGTGAAACACCTTGCCAGTTAAGCTGACACTCTCTGCACCGATGGTGCATCGGGTCTACTCGCCAGTGTGTAGCCTTTCACCGGAGAGGACTCCATAGTTTAGGACTTCCACTCCTCGCTAATTAAGCTGGCGCTCTCTGCCGAAGCATCGGATCCAGGCTTATTAGCATTCCCAGAGAAGCCCCATGTTTCATGGACTACTCCTCGCCGGTAAGGCCGGCGTTTCCTGCCTGGGGCATCAGATCCGCTAACCCCTACCTATAGCCCTAATACTGTTTCGCATTTACCCAGGCCCAGAAACCTGTGGAGCAAGGAAAAAACCCTGGGATTACTCTGAAGGAAAATTCCACGGAAAAATCCGGCCCAGAACAGCCGGGATTACATAGGACCTTTTCCCGATGAAAATAGTTTGTGAAAAAATCTGCATTTACCGGAAATTGAACCCACGACCCCTAAAACAGCATTGTATTAGTAACAAGTACGCTCACCACTGAGCCAACGCAGTTCTGAATATTTTTCATTACATTCATCAAGGAGAAGATAGAGAATTATGTAAAATAACGAAAACAGATATGAGTCATGGTAGAATAAAACAAGGTAGGCCCATGCGCATATTTACATGACCGCTTGACCCTACCTTTTGTCGTTACGAAGAAAATATCGTTGCAAATCGATTTAATTTTGACGAAATCTTCAACCGAATTTTTTGTCTACTATCGGGACCTTGAATAAGATTAAAAATAAAAACAAATAAGAGCTCCGGAACTTTACAATCCCCTTTTAAAATAGATTCGACAGTAATATCTTGTTTTTGTTGCTGNTAAACTATAAGTTATAAGTTACGAAAGAGAAATGTATTAACTCTTCAAAAAATTTTCAAAACTTATTGAAAACACTAAGTTATCTGATTTGTTTTTAAGATATACAAAATTTTCCTTACATTTTTTAAATTTTAGTATTGCACATGAACTAATTATTACAAGTTAACTGCATTTTTTAACTTTGTATTAGACATTTACTTTATGTTAGTTCAGTCTATGTCTAAGTCAGTTTATGTACAGGTTTTTATCATGATACTCCATTTAATTTGCTGTTATCAACATGATTTAATATTTAGCACAAAATACATATTCAAATTTGGTACCCAATCATGACGTCATACAGGCTCCTGCGCAAACTGGGACGAAAATTGTCTGGCTAGTGAGCCTACCTTGTTTTATTGTACCATGATACCGAGTAATAAAGAAGACGATACATCAATTGTTGATGAATTATCAGAGTATGTAGATGGTTGCTATTTAAGCCCTATGGAAGCAGCATGGCGATTGCAAGAGTTTTCTCTATGTGGACGAAGTCGTTCTATATTTATCTTATCAATTTATATTAAAAATTAACAAAAAATAGTTTTTCGAGAAAATAATATGTTTAAAGCTATAGAAAATTCCAAGTCAGTATGAACGGCTTGGTGTAAGGAAGTTGGGTCGCAATTCACTTAACGATGAAAATGTTTGAAAAAAATTATATGTTGTAAAGAAACATTGCATGAATGTTGTCACCAAATTTCCCTATTTTATCGTCTTTAACATGGGCTCAAATTTAAGTTATTACAAAAGTTGTAGAAAATTACCTATTACGCTTGATACAGCGATGAGAATGTTTTAAAAAACTAATATGGTATCTATGACAACTTCATTGTTACATGTACAAAGTTTCAACAAAATTGCGTCTGCAGTTATGGAGATGTTTGCACAAACGTAAACAAACTTATTTCCAGCTCGTATGCTACATTTATGCGTGAGTCAAAGACGCACTAACTACACTGTTTGCCGTCAGGTTGACTTTTTACGTGGCATGATATCTTTTCACAAAGTCACTTCTAGAAGCAGTTCTATTTAGAATTATGATCTGAAATTTGGTAAAAGCCTTAATAAGACTTTGTACTTTTATGCTTTACCATTAAAATCTCTAATTTTGAAAATTTATAGCACACTTTTATCAAAAGAAGATCAGATTAACTATCCCGTTTACTCTTTATTTTTTATCTCCCACAGAGAAAGAATTTAGGCTATTTGATTAATGCCATAAGAAACTAGATACCTTGAAGAATATTCTGTAACTTTTTTACAGTATGTTATTTAAACATTAACGCGTACTGGTGAGTTAAACACAAATGCATTTTCCGTAATCAAAAGGGCAGATGTTTTTAGGCTAGGTTAGTACAGAAAACTTTATCACCGTGCTTTATACACATACACGTGCTCCCCTTCACCTTTCCGTGGGAGCGACCCAACTCTCTTAAATAAAATAAAATAGATAGTTACGCGAAAAAAATTAGATAAGTGAATATTTCAGAATATTACTGTCTCAATTTGAGGCTAAAAACATCAGTTAGAAGAAAAAGAGTTCGACGTAATTTAACAATAGAGTGACTTAATAAAGTGCTGCCTAAGGACTCTGAGACTTTTTTTTTAAATTAATTTTTAATCGGGCAAGTGGAGCTTATTCTTTCAAAGTTTGAAAACAGTTAATAACAAACATTACAGTATGTTTAGAAATACTGCTATTGCTTAAGGTTTAGTTGAATATGACTCTCGAATATATAAAATATTAAAGGATGTTTATAACGTTATGGTACCAGAAATAAGTATAATATAAACATCAAACAACAAACTATATTATAGACATTTGCCGAAACTTTTTGTTCATTATTTAATTATGCCCTTTCAATTTCTTAGATGTTGTGTGACCATCGATCACTCCTACTTAAAAAATCAGTAACATTTTTTTTTCCGACAAAAACCGCTGTAATAATATTGAGATTATGAATAGAAACTTATTATTGCGCGTTTAAAGCTACCGCTGAAAAGTAAAGTAGTATAGTGATAATGCGCATTGTGAAGGCCAAGTGTACTGGAAAAGAGACAACATCTTACGACGAAATCAACCAATGACCATGGTCTGCGAATCTCCCACGCCCGATGCAATTACTGAGCCGCCGAAGAACCGAGGTCTGCTGTACAAGCAAGAAGTAGCAACGCTAGATTCAGCTCTGGATCGTCTGCCTAGCAGATCAAATGTACCCTGCTTCTCGGACCTCTAGACTAATCTCATACTTTATGACTGGCCTATAGCAACGGGATTGGTGAAGCATTGTGTCTGAACCTTTCGCGTGCGCATTACGCCAGTAATTATATTTTTATTTGTAAGTTATGATTAAAAATTTAAGTAATCCAATTATAAATATTATTCAATTATTATTATTTTCTATCGTTGGCTTAACAATCGTACCACACAACATGACGATTACTAAGCCATTCTATTATAAGTCTATCTGCGAATAAGCATCTTATGTTGATGTCCATGTGATTTTGAGCCATATGCTCTCTTGTATGCTGTAGAATTGTATATATGACTATTTCCACATGTATTGTTTAATGTAGTTTATTTATGTATAAGACACTTTTCTGACTACTACGCCATCTCTTCGGATAAAACAGCCATAATGCCTTAAAGTGGCTATTTTCAGATTTCCGGGTAAGGGATCCTATTATCTTTCCTTGGATCGTTTGATGTACTCGTAACATTGAGTACTGGCAAGCACCAAGACTTCCTACAGCCTCCTACTTGTTCACCATTACATCGGATATTAGAAGGGTGGGTGATTATATTCTCAAAAGTATAATTAACTAAGCAGAATACTGTAGTATATGTGCGAGTCGTGACCCCCTGACTTGATAATAGTTAACATGATGACTCTTTTCTAGGCAATTAGCTACATATAAATACCATAGAACGTCACAGTTCAATCATAAGATTAAAGCAAGTCAGTCGAATTTCATATTATACTTATAGGTATAGCTAAAGTGCAACTGGTGAAGAAGACTCGTCGCAGTCGTCGTTGTTCCTTGCTTTTGTTACGCGCTCAGCTATACAGCTATGGCCGACATTAAAACTCCTCTCCTCGTAGGCGCACATTCGATATACCTCTTTCATGCATCTCCAAAATGTGCACCAGTATGCACATTTCCACGCGAATCTACTCCTCTCTTTGTGGGCACATACTTTTACAATGCTTCTCAAATAAAATAAAAAATATGCGCCTGGTTCAGCCGCTTTGCAGCAATGGGGCGCCCATACCGCTGGAAAAAGTAGCATTCCGTAGTATTGCAGTCAGAAATACCCCCACTAATGTCTGATGCTGCCATATTAACTGAGAAAATTTTTCAGATGGTTTTTAATATCTGCAGAGATTTGTGGTAAGACTATTTGAAAATCATTCCAAAATTTTTTTTTTGAGGATTTAAAAAACAATAAGCAAAGTTTTCATTACAATCAATAAGTCGCAAAGTCAAAGTTTTGATAAATCAGGATTTTACTACAAAAGATCTTTGTTTTCTTATGGTCAACTATATGTACTGGTATCAAGATGTAAAAATCCTGAAAATATATTTATACAAAATGATTTGGAGAATCAAGCGAACGTTGAAAACATGGTGTGGCAAGAAAGTTTTGAGCAATAACAATTTAATTTATTTTTTTTTCCAAGTTTATTTCTTTTAATTTTAATCTTTTTTGTCTAAGAAATTCAGGTTTTGAAATATATAAACTGCATCTTAAAAATTAGAGTTCTAACAAATGAAAACACAAAAAAAAATTACTTATTTTTTGATACACTGTGCTTTTAAATTCTTACATCGAAAAAAATAGAAATACCCACATCACAAAATTTTTTAATTATACTTTATTTTTAATTTTGATTTGGATAATCTTAAGATTTAGTAAACAATTATTTTAACAAAATAAAAGAACAGAACAGCCTTTCATTTTGTACTTGTAATTTTATCATTAACACGTTCGTCGTATAGTTTGAAACGTACATTTCATAATAATAAAAATATTTTGATTCATGTTTTTAAACAGATATGTACGTTTTTCTTTCACAAAAAATTATAAAATGATTTTTTTACGAAGAAATGGTCACATACATAGAAAGAACCATCAACAGCAGCATGTGCTGCTGTAATAATTTTAAACCGACGCTTTATTCTGGTATATCAACGGTGTTGCGCGCGGTGTAGTTACTTGAACAGCAAAATATTCATTGCGTATTTTTCCGTGGCTTCTTGTACTTAGGCTATTCTTCTCGAACGTTTGCTTGCTGGCGCTCTCCCCTTGGCCTTTTCTACGTGTGCGATATTACCGAGCTCGTATTCCGATCTTTGTTTACATTAACTAGGGAGCAGCGAGCAGCGCTAACCTAGAAGATGTCTCTTCGCTCGTCCGAGCTAAAATATCTTCTCTCAAATCCGCAAATCCGGCTCGAAGGACTTTGTTCAAACACGTCGAGTGTACTGTAAAATTAACTGTTGGTTGTTTGTTGTTAGGAAGCCGGATTGCGGGATTTGAGAGGCCGGTTAATTAACTCTTCTACACAGCACTGTTGTTATAAAAAAATTAAATGTTTAATACATCAAAGTTTCTATTACAAGATTAGTTTTGCATCAAAAGCTCTGAAACCAATGTTTTTATTTTGACGAAATTACAATTTTAAGCGAAAACTAAATTATCAAATGCTCCGAAATTTCACTCCTTTTCAACTTTGCACTCACTAAGTTATTATCGTAAATATTGAATTGAACTTAATAGTGGATAAAAACAAAAGAAAAATTAAAAGATAGTTTATTAACCATGCTATAGTTGCCGAAATAACGCTAAAAGGCTTCGAGTTTAATATAGTTTAAATGTCACTGTTCGTTGTAGAAAATTCACTTATAATTTTATTCTTATACTGGAAAACTCACTTCTTTTATTATTAACGACACTATGCTTGATAAGGTAACTTATAACAGGTTAATTTCCGGTCCTTGGCCTTTTATTAGATGTAACAATTAGCGGTGTCTTACAACAGCGAGAAAGCGAACCACGAGGTAACCTTTAACAAATTTACCTTGTGACAAAAGCCGACGTAAACTCTTGCTTATTAACTTGATAGAACTTTTACTTTGTGTGATGTAAAGGAAAAGCCCAAGAGTAAGCCCAGCTTACCCACCTGAAGGCGCCCTGGCCTTGAATCGTGAGGAGGAGCTTTCTTCTCTCACCAAAACTTGATTGAACTTTCTCGCTTTAAGCTGCGGCGCCCTGGCCTCGTTCGCGTAGAGCATGCGAGACGTCTTGCCTCGATGGTGCGCGACCGGCAACTTGCGTGGTTTTCGCCTCGCGTGGCTTTCTAATCGTCGCACGGCTAACATTACATCGTGTGATACTCAGCGCCTCGTTAATTGGCGCTCACTCGCATTGTCTCTTCTCACCCCCCTTTTCTCGCCTAGTACTCATATCCGAACAAACTCCCCCCTTGGCTTGCCCGAACTCAATAAAACAAGCGGGCGAGCCAATTAATTTGATTCGCTTTCCACCAGGAGGATTAATCTGTGGATGGGTCTTAAAAAGGTAGTAGTGGCGGTCCTTACAGTCGCTACGCGAACTAATGAATCCTTTCCGGGAAAAACTTCCATAACACGACCAAGAGGCCAGCTCCCTGGGGGGGTATTCTCATACTTGACTAAAACCATGTCTCCAGGAGTGATAGATCGAGAGGGATTCTGCCACTTTTCGCGAGACTGAAGAGAAGTCAAATACTCAGCTGACCATCTTTTCCAAAACTGATGCGACAGCTGAGCGATAAACTGCCAACGTTTTAAAGGAGGAACATTGGCGTTAGATAAAGGCGCTTCAGGAATGATGAAAGGCTTTTTGAGGTTCAATAAATATGCAGGCGTAATAACGTCGAGACTCTCGATATTACCAGTCATTGGGACGAGGGGGCGCGAATTAAGTAAAACCTCGATTCTGCAAAGTAAAGTCATGTATCCAACAAATGTGAGAGTTTGATCTCCAATAACGCGCTTTAAATGAAATTTTGTGGACTTGACTGCGGATTCCCAAATTCCCCCGAAGTGAGGAGCTGCAGGAGGGTTATAATGCCAAGAGGTATTCATTTCCGCAAGTTGAGCTTTCGGATATGATTGACTGTAATCGTATAACATCTGGGCGAGCTCCTTTTCGGCTCCGATAAAATTCGAACCGCGGTCACTGTACAGCTCAAGGCAGGCGCCTCGGCGTGAAGTAAATCTGATGAAAGCAGCGACGAATGAATCGGCCGAATAGTCTTCTACTATCTCTAGATGGATAGCACGAGTGCACATACATATAAAAACCGCTATCCAGCCTTTGGTGGTAATTCTGCCTCTAGTTTTGGTAAGTCGAACCTTAACCGGGCCGGCATAATCTATGCCCGTTTTCGTAAAGGGGTCAGCCGGTAAAACTCGCGGCGTGGGGAGGGCACCCATCATTTGAGTTTGCGTACGTCCTGCGTGCCGCCGACACGTGACGCAGCGAGAAATCACAGAACTCACTGTCTGAAGCCCTCCTATTATCCAAAATTCAGCTCTGAGATGCACTAGAGTGGTTTGGGGGCCTCCATGTAAACATTTAATGTGTTTATCGCGTATAATTAAGGTCGTCAATAGTTCATCCGGGGATAAGACCAAAGGATGTTTAATGCTTAATCCTAATTCTGAATTTTGAAGCCTACCTCCAACTCGAATCAAACCAGAATCTAAAAAAGGGTCGAGTTTTAATAGCTTGCTGTCCGAGGGGAGAAGTTTCCTTTCTTTAAGCGATGGATCGATGTTTTCGTGCAATATTTTAATCTCGCGATCAAAAAAGTAGCGTTGATGGACCGCTACCCAATAAAACTTAACTTGTTGAACTTCGGAAGGACAGAGTATGAGACTGTCAGGTTCCTCAAAGGAGTGAACATGAAGGAATCTCAAATCTTTGAAAAACTCCTTTGTCATTCCGAGAGATCGATTTCGTGCTCGTATAAGCTTTATTATAAATCTAAAACAATAAGCCGTGATTTTACACAATCGACTTAAGTCCGAGCAGTCGTTCAACAACCTCCAGTTGGGATATTTAGCTTCGGTTACGTGTGTTACAACTGTGGGTACAATAACATTGGCAAACTTCGGGTAAACAGGGTCGAGTTGGTGCAAAAGGTCAGGCCCTTTGTACCACTGCTCGAGCAACGAGACTTGGTCAGGATAAATACCTCGAGAAGCAATATCTGCGGGATTATGCTTGCCTGGGACATGATGCCAAATAGCCTTTGGGACCAGATTTAGAATGTCAGCACAACGATTAGCTATAAAAATAGGCCATTTTGACGGTAACTCGTTTAACCAGTGCAAAACATCACGAGAGTCTGACCACAAATGTATAGAATATACAGGAAACTCCATTTTCTTGGCATAATGCGCTGTTACTTTAGAAAGTAAATGGGCAGCGCATAGCTCTAGTCTGGGAATGCTCACAGTTTTCAAAGGAGCCACTTTGGTTTTTGCTAGCTGTAAAGAAACCTTCACTTGACCCTGATAAACAATCCTAAGGTATACAACAGCAGCGTAAGCTAACTTGGACGCATCAGCATAACCGTGGATTTCTAGTTTCGAGCAATCAGGAGAGTAATAATTCCAGCGAGGAATCTTTATTTGATTAACACTCGGAAGATTGACTAGCCAATGTAACCAAGGTTCGGTGTGAGATTCGGGTAAAGGATCATCCCAATTTAGTTTCAAAACCCACAAAGATTGCATCATGATCTTAGCTGTAATCATAACGGGAGATAGCCAGCCGAGAGGATCAAATAGTTTGGCTAATCGTGATAAAAACGATCGCTTAGTCCAAACCGAGGGAAACTCTTCGATCTTAACCTCATAGCGGAAAAAATCTAGAGTAGGTTGCCAGACTAGTCCAAGCACGGTGATAGAATTTTCGTTTTCAGACAATGAGATATCTCCTTGACTGATCAATTCAGGGTTCAAGTCTTGAAGAGATCGAGGGTTATTCGAAGCCCATTTACGCAGGGGGAACCCTCCTTCTCGGGTTAGAGCTTGCAATTCGGCAATTTTGGTCTTAGCTTCAGCTTCCGAATGGGCACCGGACAAAACATCGTCCATATATACGTCTCGTTCTAAAGCTTCAGCACCTACGGGAAAGCGCTCCCTACCTTCAAGCGCTAACTGCTTCAACACTCTTATAGCTAAGAAGGGAGAGCAGGCCAAACCGTAAGTAACTGTATTCAACTTAAAAATCTTAATAGGCTCGGTGCTTTCAAAACGCCAATAGATGGTCTGATATTTTCGATCTTCTTCTCTTACTGAAATCTGTCGAAACATTTTCTCTATGTCCGCTGTGAAAGCGACGTTATATTTACGCCATCGTAAAAGCAAATCGAATAAGCACGACAGTAAATTCGGGCCAGGATATAGTGTATCATTCAGCGAAACAGCGTCCTTGGATTTCGATGACCCGTTAAATACTACGCGTAACTTAGTTGTGGAGCTAGACTCCCTAACTACGCCGTGATGAGGGAGCAGCCAATGCTTTTGGCCCGCGGCAGGTTCGAACTCAGACATCTGTTTCGACTCTAAATACTCGCGCATGAATAAAGCGTAATCGGTCTTCAGTTTTTCATTTGTGTCGAATTTTTTCTCCATTTGAATAAGCATTGCTTTGGAAGATTGTTGATTTCGTGAAGAATATGGTTGCAGCACAGAAGGATTAATCCTAAAGGGAAGACCGACTACGAAGCGACCTGACTTAGTTCTAGAATGAGTTTTCTCAAAACTTTCTTCACAAGCAATTTCGTCCGGACTGAGCTCTTGAGTTCGATCAGGAGGTTCCTCTAACTTCCAAAATTGCTGCAAAGTGTCGGTTAAATCAACGAGTGAGATGCAATTTATGGAAACTGTTTGCGAACTGGTAGTTCGATTGTTAAAACCAGCGTGACCAGATAACAACCAACCTAATCTGGAAGAAGTTGCAATGGGCTCGTGAGGTAAACCTCTTTTCACTAAACCTTTGATAATTGCGGCGTGCACTTCAGCGCCTAAAATCATGTCGATACGATCCTCCAAGAGAAACTGAGGATCGGCCAATCGTAACCCTTGAAAAGCTGTAGGCAAATTACCACGTTCTTTCTCGGGAGGACGATAAGAGGAGACGCGAGGCAGTACTAGGGCTTCGATCTTTAGTAAAGTCTTGGAGCGAAAATGGGGTTTGACTTCCAATTGCACAGAAAAACGCGGTTGCCCTATAACTATCTCTCCGGGTCCTACAAGTCGCGTTCGAATCCTTTGATGTTTCAGTTTAAGCAAGTCACTAAGGGATTGCGAGATCATTGAGCATTGAGAACCTTGGTCTATCAAGGCTCTAACGAGAAGCTCTTCGCCGTCCCAGCACTTGACTCGAACGCGAGCAGTACACAGTAGAACTCCTGAGCTACGATTACGCACGGTCTCAATCGCTTGATTCACAGAGGTCGAAATTTCTTCTTCTGAGCTCGAATCTGAAGATTCGGCATTAGCCTGATGAGCGGCTGTAGTTTTCTCCATTTTGTCAACATGTAATAAGGAATGATGCTTGTGACTGCACTTTCTACAACGGCTAGGAGAAGGGCACTCCTTAACAAAGTGCATCCCTAAGCAATTCAAGCAACGCTGGGACTGGAAAACCACGTTCTTTCGTTCTGTTGCGGTTTTCTCACGAAATTTTGGACAATGTCTCAATGAATGAGCTTCTTCACACACTGTACACTGCGATTTTTCTACGTTAGAAGCGTGAACAGTGGAGTGTTTGAGAGTGGATTTGACAGCGGAACCACGTTCTCCTATTCCCTCTAATAGCATTGTCTGATTGAAGAAAAAAGTTCGAAGTTGTTCAAGAGTAGGCGGGGAGGTGCCTGCACCGATAAATCGCTGCCAATCGCGTTTGAGGTAAAAATCGAACTTGCTGACAACAAATTCAATGAAGAAATCCGCGTCGCCAACGCTTCTTTCAATCGCGATTAGAGAGTCTAAAGGCGCGAGCGATTCTGTTTGAAGTCGCTTAAGTTCCTGTAAAGAATCTGATTTCATAGGACGGCACGCTAATATTTTTTTTGCGTAAGCTGACACTAATCGTCTTTGACTACCATAATTTTTCGTAAGAATGTCCCAAGCTACCTCGTAATTATCAACTGTAATCGGCAAGCTTTTAATTAACTCAGCCGCTTCGCCACTAAGATGAAAGCGGAGATGATGAAACTTGACCACAGGAGTTATGTCAGTGCGACGGTGAATCATGGAGCGAAATAAATCTTTAAACGGCTCCCAATCATTTAAATCACCTGAAAAATTTGGAATATCTACTTTTGGGAGGGGGTTGAATGAGCTGGGAGCTTGACCCGTTCGATTCAATAGCGACTCGTCCAATAAGGCGGGGGTTTCAAATTGCTCCATGAAGTCGTTAAAAGCCCCTAAGGAGTTATAATATTCATCTGAAATAGTCTCAAAAAGATCTGAAGTTACATAAACATGTTGGGAATCGTAATCTCGGGCCTTGCTAATATTTCCATGATTCTGTTTTAACCGATCATACCTCTCGTTAAGTCGAGCGATGTGAGATTTAGCTAAGCCCTTTGTCATCTTACTCTGCCCTACTTTCTTAAAATTAGCAAATGCGTTTGCGATAGGTTGGCGCAGAGCTTCTTGAGCTTTTACGAAATTCTCCATTTTTGGTGAGTTACGAGGAAAGTAAACTAATCAAAATGGAAATAAGGGTATGGGTATGAGACTAACTCCTGGTGGTTCACGATCAGATCAGCTAAACGTTCGAAAAAAGAGAAAGAAAAAAAAAAAAAAAATCCTTTAAATTCCAAAATTATAAAATTTGCTATTTCAAAAATCCCATTACCTTTGGTCGGTGAGAAGAGATATTATACTTAATCTAGTTACAGTATGAATGCTCTTAATTCTAAAAAAATGATAAATAACAATATAAGAATACGAAATATTGTAAAATAGCAAAGACCCAATTCAATTATATCCTTTATCTAGCAAAAACTTTGTAATAATATCAAAACTTAAATTGAAGTCTTTACATCAAATACTTACTAACTAGAAGAGTTTTCGTTTGAAATAATACCAAAAAAAAAAAAAATTAAACAAATAATCGAAAAGCCTTAACTAATATCGAAAGCCGAATATAATTGCTCGACTCCACTGTTATAACAATAATTATTTTGATCAGTTAATCTATTAAAGACTAGTGTTTATTGATAACTATCGTTATAAATTTTGGCGTTTCGATATAGAAATAAAAAACTTCTGATCGTGTGATCTAACGATTGTCTTTGATCGTATTTAAAATTGATGTGATTTCTTTAATAGAATAACGCTCAAAAGGATGACGCACTATTTACAAAGAAAACTTTACTGTTTTATAACGCGAACAATTGTCTTTAAGTAAATTTGATTTATAATTCTTTAAGTTTTGCTAACGACATAGATAAACAATAGTTATCTTGCTTTTGATAATAACGATAGCATTTGATAATCTAAACTTAATTCTATTATTTTGGTGATTTTCTTCAAATTCTAAAATTAAAGTCAATAGTCGAACGAAAAGTTTCAAAGTTATCGGTTTCACTGTTATACACTGCTTAAACTACTCACGACGACCTTTCTGGAATTTGTCGCCTTGTTTTGAAACCGACGCTTTATTCTGGTATATCAACGGTGTTGCGCGCGGTGTAGTTACTTGAACAGCAAAATATTCATTGCGTATTTTTCCGTGGCTTCTTGTACTTTCTTCTCGAACGTTTGCTTACTGGTGCTCTCCCCTTGGCCTTTTCTACGTGTGCGATATTACCGAGCTCGTATTCCGATCTTTGTTTACATTAACTAGGGAGCAGCGAGCAGCGCTAACCTTGAAGATGTCTCTTCGCTCGTCCGAGCTAAAATATCTTCTCTCAAATCCGCAAATCCGGCTCGAAGGACTTTGTTCAAATACGTCGAGTGGACTGTAAAATTAACTGTTGGTTGTTTGTTGTTAGGAAGCCGGATTGCGGGATTTGAGAGGCCGGTTAATTAACTCTTCTACACAGCACTGTTGTTATAAAAAAATTAAATGTTTAATACATCAAAGTTTCTATTACAAGATTAGTTTTGCATCAAAAGCTCTGAAACCAATGTTTTTATTTTGACGAAATTACAATTTTAAGCGAAAACTAAATTATCAAATGCTCCGAAATTTCACTCCTTTTCAACTTTGCACTCACTAAGTTATTATCGTAAATATTGAATTGAACTTAATAGTGGATAAAAACAAAAGAAAAATTAAAAGATAGTTTATTAACCATGCTATAGTTGCCGAAATAACGCTAAAAGGCTTCGAGTTTAATATAGTTTAAATGTCACTGTTCGTTGTAGAAAATTCACTTATAATTTTATTCTTATACTGGAAAACTCACTTCTTTTATTATTAACGACACTATGCTTGATAAGGTAACTTATAACAGGTTAATTTCCGGTCCTTGGCCTTTTATTAGATGTAACAATTAGCGGTGTCTTACAACAGCGAGAAAGCGAACCACGAGGTAACCTTTAACAAATTTACCTTGTGACAAAAGCCGACGTAAACTCTTGCTTATTAACTTGATAGAACTTTTACTTTGTGTGATGTAAAGGAAAAGCCCAAGAGTAAGCCCAGCTTACCCACCTGAAGGCGCCCTGGCCTTGAATCGTGAGGAGGAGCTTTCTTCTCTCACCAAAACTTGATTGAACTTTCTCGCTTTAAGCTGCGGCGCCCTGGCCTCGTTCGCGTAGAGCATGCGAGACGTCTTGCCTCGATGGTGCGCGACCGGCAACTCGCGTGGTTTTCGCCTCGCGTGGCTTTCTAATCGTCGCACGGCTAACATTACATCGTGTGATACTCAGCACCTCGTTAATTGGCGGTCACTCGCATTGTCTCTTCTCACCCCCCTTTTCTCGCCTAGTACTCATATCCGAACATACTGGTTATATGAAAAATTACTTAACGAAAAATGGAGAACTTACAATATATTTATATTGTGGATGCAGACTGTCTTACAAATCAGATTACGAGAATTTTGATCCATTATGATATGGTGGACTCAACAATTTATTATACACGTCTATATAGTAATTAAATACATTTGTCTCAGTTATTTGAAATACAATCGGAAAAGTTCTTAAAATAAATTTGAATGAGGATTATTGAAGGCAATAACTAATAGAGCATCGCATGTTTCCAAAAATTTCTAGACGAAGGAAAAAATTGAAAATATCTTTATACTGCCTATCTCAATAGCTATATTGAGAAAATGCTGTAGATCAGAATTATTTATAGTACTTGCAAGTTATTGTAAATAAAAAAAATTAAAGTTAGTTTTATTTAAATTCCTAAAAAAACATGACGTCAAATAATATTCTAAATCTTACAGTTAGATTATATCATTTTAAACTGCTATCGATTTTAGATGATTATAAAAATCATATTTTGGTAAAGTCTTGGCAAACATTTATACAACTGAATTACAGGAACGAGGTGTACCTCATTTACCTTATTTCTATAACTTTATATTCTGTGAAAAACATATTACACCTAAACAAATTAATACACTCATTTCTCCTGAAATATTTTCGAGCAATGTGGAACTTTTACAAAATTAGTCATCGAACACATGCTTAATATTCCTAATATGGAACATTGCCTTCGTATGGTTAATTCTAATCAGAAGTCTACAAAAAATTTTATAAAACCTGATACACACGTACTACATTTTCACCTACATTCAAAACAAACGGTTACCCGTAATATTAAAGAACAAATAGCATACCTGATAATCATATTTACAAAACTTGGATTGAAGATAAAATTTTAGCAGATAATTGAATGGTTATTCCTAATAATAAATTTTTCCGCCTTCTAACCTCAAAATAGCACCTTTGCCGCTTGATTTTGGGTTCTCAGGCAGAAAAATAGTATACGAAACTCGTTCAAAAAGGCTTCTTTACGAACCTCTTTACGGCCCTCGCCTTTGGCTCGTGCCGTAAACCTCTCGGTTCATAAATCGAAGCCTTTGCAAACTCGTACGTAATATACTATTTATTGATGAAATAAAATGATATATTAACTTTAAATGTAGTGTATTATTTTAAAGTGTGAAATATATTTATGACTACATTCATAGAGGTAGTGATAAAGCATACTTTAAAATTCAAAAATTTAAAGGACGAAGAAACAGAAATATTTTAAGAAATAAGTTGTTATATTGATGTTTAATAAGTGGGCCTAATAAAAGCAGTTTGAGGATTACAAGAATTTTTAATTTGTGCTAAAAGTCAGACCGTTGTAAATTTAACCATCTACTTTGGAAACAAACAAAAATTTATATTCGATAAAAAAAATCTTAAAACTATTATAANATAGCGATTGCTACTCATTTATAATTAGTTTTTTTAGTAGCTTTTTCACTGGTCTTAATTTTTTTATGATTAGCAATTAAATATGCGCTTGTCACAATGTTACCTCTTATATTTATCTGTGATAAAATTTACGCTGAACCTTGTTAAAGATTTTTAATTTGTGCTAAAAGTCAGACCGTTGTAAATTTAACCATCTACTTTGGAAACAAACAAAAATTTATATTCGATAAAAAAAATCTTAAAACTATTATAAAACTATCAAACACAACTAACAGCTTAAATGTTATCAAACAAACAAGATTATTTTTCAAAATTAATAAAATCTGTAAAAATGTATAATGTAACATTCTTAATAACAAACTAGAAATTTAGGGAAAAGAGACAATGTAATAAAAAATATTGCAATACGTAGATTTAATAAAATATCTTCAAATGACTATGAACGGTTTCTTTTAAAACTTACTTAATATAGAATAAATGATGCTACATCGTTCGAAGACATTGAAATATATTAAGAAATTAAATACCAGACGATCAAAGATACTGCTAACGGGCTTAATCGATTCCAGAAAATATTCAAAGTAATAAAATACTAAATAAATATCGAAAAATTCTAAAAAAAATTTCGTTAATAATTTGATAATCACGCTCTTTGATATATTAACTAAATTCTAGAATTAAAGAATGAATCAGCAATGTTTTACTTACTTATACCGAATTAAATTAAAGATACACATAATCTGATGGATAGAAAAATATCCTGTAGTAAAGAAATGTTTCACTTACTGAATACAAATGTAAATAATGATCAGAATCATATTTGCAGGAAAATAAAAAAATATTTTTTTATAATGACTTTGGAAATTCAAGAAAAAGTTATTTACATGAAACATTAAATTATTATAATATTTTTCAAGGTTATATAGAGCTGTCAGACTTCTGTAAGGCTAAAACAGATGAATTTTTTCATTTATAAAAAACAGCAATAATAGTATTATTAGAAATTAATACGACCACCAATAGTATACAAACGAATGTTGATAGATCTAGATCATTGTATCAAGAGTTGCATATGCATAGATGGCGGCACTTTCAATACAAGCACTCTATATCCTCCATTCATGCCCTTTTTCTCAATATCCAATATTCTTAAGACTCATAATATTAAACCACATAGTTTTTTTTTCAAGAAAATTTTTTTAAGAAATAAATAAGAACGATAAAAATATCCTCCCTAGATGCAGATTGAACACAGAACCTCCTGTTTACTAGACAGTTGCTCCACCTCTTGAGCTACCGAGGAGCTATACATTCACTCACACCGTAAGTTTAGATAAGTTTCTCGTTCTTTTTTTTTATAGCTGTCTTCCACCTAAGCTTGATAAAGTAGTTATGTGACTCTAATGTTTGTCAGTAAATTAGAAATTCATACGACCAATAGTACACAAGAAAATGTTGATACATCTAAGTCATTGTATCAAGAGGTGCATATGCATAGATGGCGGCACTTTCAATACAAGCACTCTATTTCCTCCATACATGCCCTTTTTCTCAATATCCAATATTCTTAAGACTCATAATATTAAACCACATAGTTTTTTTTTCAAGAAAATTTTCTTAAGAAATAAATAAGAATGAGAAAAATATCCTCCCTGCGTGTGGATCGAACACACAACCTCCTGTTTACGAGACAGTTGCTCTACCACTTGAGCTACCAAGGAGCTGTACATTCACTCTCACCGTAAGTTTAGATAAGTTTCTCATTCTTAATTTTTGGAGCTGTCTTTCACCTAAGCTCAATATAGTAGTAATGTGACTCTAATGCTTGTCGGTAAATTATAAATTAATACGACCAATAGTATACAAGCGAATGTTGATACATCTAAATCATTGTATCAAGTATCAAGAGGTGCATATGCATAGATGGTGGCACTTTTAATACAAGCACTCTATATCCTTGATACATGCCTTTTTTTTCAATATCCAATATACTTGAAACTCATAATACTAAACTTCTGAAAAAATAAATTCTTGAAAAAGAAACTATGTGGTTTAACGTTAAACTTACGGTGCGAGTGAATGTACAGCTCCTCGGTAGCTCAAGTGGTAGATCAACTGTCTAGTGAACAGGAGGTTGTGTGTTCGATTCACATCCGGGGAAAATATTTTTCTCATTCTCATTCATTTCTTAAGAAAATTTTCTTGAAAAAGAAACTATGTGGTTTAGTATTATGAGTCTTAAGAATATTGGATATTGAAAAAAAGGCATGTATGGAGGATATAGAGTGTTTGTATTGAAAGTGCCGCCATCTATGCATATGCGCCTCTTAATACAATGATCTAGATGTATTAACATTCGCTTGTATACTATTGGTCGTATTCATTTCTAATTTACCGACAAGCATTAGAATCACATAACTAATAGTACTACTACTTAAAAAACTATAAAATAATTATTTTTATGGATATTTGAAATTTTTAAATTAGAAATTAGCGTTCGTTCTTATAATGAAGAACGGAAATCAAATAATGTATGTTCTAAAATATTTGGTGATTAAAATAGTTGTTCAGTTAATAGTGTTATACTTACATCACATAATGAGTTTACTAGTTCCTTAAACAAAAGAATCCTTCAAAAATTAAATGAAGAAACCGAAATCTGTTACAGCAAAGATAATGCAACGTATAAAGTGGTTGATGAGTCAGACAATAATATTTATATCGACTTTCCAAAAGATACATTAAATAGTATCCGTCAAGGCTTACTACTTCATGAACTCAGTTTAAAAGTAAGTACAATAGTAATGCTAATTAGAAATTTCAGTATATCAAGACGGTTCATGTAATGGTACGTGATTTGGAATGTCTAAATCATTGAAATACAACTTAGAAGAAGAAACAATACCTGGAGAAAAAATAGGATGTAAAGTTTTTATCTCAAAAATAACTTTAAACACTGAAAAAACCTTTTCACTACCTTTTATTTTAAATCGTAAGCAATTCTAAATATTTGTAGCACTTGTTATAACCACCAATAAAACTCAAGGTCAAAATTGAAAATAACGGTTTATACTTTAGAAAACAATTATTTTCTTACGGCCAATTATATGTAGCTTAATGACATTGCAAAAATAAGGAGTACATATTTATTCCAGTTGAGTGAGATAATTTGTAAATCAAAAATATTGTTTGGAAAAAAACTAAAACAAAACAAACGTACATTAATGAATGAAACAATTTAAAAGCAATGGGTAGAGTGAATGTTTACGTTTCAATAAAAGATTGTCGACGTTCCGCTCTTCAAAAGGCCTCAGGAAGAGGCTTCCTCGAGGTGCGAATCGTCGACAATCGTTTATTGAAATAAAAACATTCATACCACGGGTGGCTTTTTAATTCATTCATCAATTAAAGGTACATACAACGAATAAGAGCAGAAAGAAAGAAGAACCATAGAAATATACTTTAACAAAAAATTTTAACATATGCATATAGACACATCTTTTCATATTTTCTTAAAAGTTATTATATGAATCATCTCTCTATTAATTAATAATGATATATGACGTAATACTTTCTTATTTTATAATAAAATTTTTTTGTTCGAAAAATTTTCTTTCAAACTCTTACATCCCGAGTTGATACAGACGAATCGCATTCTAAATAGAAACACAATTGTATTAAATGTAAGAATGAATAGCTCACTTATGCAATGATTGTCCATTTCCAATAATATATATCAATTTAAAAATTGTGATTAACAAATTATTCTACTGTATACAAAATTCTATTGTATACAAAAATATTTAAAGTATTAATTACAAAATTTGTAAGCTTATTTGTTACACTTAAACTTGTAATTGATATTTTTTTTGCTGATGTGGGCTTGCATCATNCTGGTCTTAATTTTTTTATGATTAGCAATTAAATATGCGCTTGTCACAATGTTTCCCTTTTATATATCAATTTAAAAATTGTGATTAACAAATTATTCTACTGTATACAAAATTCTATTGTATACAAAAATATTTAAAGTATTAATTACAAAATTTGTAAGCTTATTTGTTACACTTAAACTTGTAATTGATATTTTTTTTGCTGATGTGGGCTTGCATCATTACTGATCCAAAAATCTGAATAACACTTTTTATAAAAATGTGATTGGTATACTGTTGTCTTGTTATTTTTTAATACATAAAATCCTAACATGAAACATCATCTTGCAAGTCTACTGTTTGGCTGTCAACACAGTTGCAAGAATATCGTTTATTGGTTGATCTAATCCAACCAAAGGTTTCTTTTACTCGCTCTGACGCTATAAAAACGCACCATCGAGAGAAACAATCGCTCTTTTTACATCTGTTATCTGCCCTCCAAAGTTTTAGTAAACTCTCGAGTCCCGCGACTTGCGGGTACCTTATACATGTAACGCATAACGTGTTGGCTAAGGCAACTCGGGTACATTTCAAGGACATCAATAGTCTCGGACTACGCTAAGGAGCGAGGTACAGCAAAGCAGGCACATTGAAAGTGCTTCTAGCAATAGCAGAGAAAGCAGAAACTGCAACATCTTTCCAACCACGAACTCATTCGTATAGTTTAAGGGACTACTGACAAATACTGCACGAAGCATTAGGAAAGTCCAAAACAGCAGCAGCAATAATCAGTGATAGATATAAGTTATTTATCTGTGATAAAATTTACGCTGAACCTTGTTAAAGTGACCCAATTAAATTTTATTTAAAAGAACAAATTTTTATTAAATTGCTTTAATAAAGAAATACATTAATTACCCATATTATTTAAATAAAGATTATTATTTAATACATATGGGTAATTAATGCATTAATTACCCATATTATTTAAATAAAGATTATTATTTAAATAATATGGGTAATTAATGTATTTATTACCCATATTATTTAAATAAAGATTATTTAAATAATATGGGTAATTAATGTATTTATTTATTACCCATATTATTTAAATAAAGATTATTATTTCATACGAAAATAGAACAAATAAAGCTCAAGAGCTGAAATCTAAGAACCCCACGAATGGCACTTAAATAATACAGTTACGACCAAACTCTGAACAAGTCAGGTCATAACAATGGCAAATAAAACAATAACAAAAGCCGACTAGATAAGGCAAGAATACAAGTTTCTACATAAAAANGCTTCTATCAGATTTTTCAAAAATTCTGTAGTGATTTAAGCTTAAATTAGGAGATTTATTTTTTTTTTTTTTCATAATATGAAATTAAGTGATTATAGTTAAATAAATAAGAAAAAAAAGAATACATAAATAAAAATGCCCGGAAATAGTGGAGGAAACTCGTCAGTGGACGACTCCCTTATACAACAGTTTTTAAATGTTTCACAAGAATTAAATGCGACCAATTCATTAATGTGCATGAATCAAGCATCTCAACTTGTACCCTTTTATGACGGATACTTGACTCCCTTAAAAGACTTTTTACAAGATGTAGAAAATGGACGAATTTTAAAAACAGACGCACAGGAACCTATCTATCTTTGCACAGTTATTTTTAGACTTAAAGGTAAATCTCAGGAGAGTTTCATAAGTTTTACTTTTGCATCAATTGATCAGTTAAGAAAATATCTGAAACAAGAACTTTCGCCAATCAAATCGCATCATGAATACATGGCAGAACTTCTAAATTCTATAGTGAAACAAAACGAAACAGTTCGAAATTTTTATCATGGAGTAGTTTCTCCCACAGAGACTACTTTAACTGCCTTATTGACTGAATTGAATGATGACAAACTCAAGATGACACAAAAACCACAACTTGAGAAATTAGCAGTACAAATGTTTTTACCTGACTCGTGGAAATTAAGCATAGCACTTTCAAAACCGGAAGATATTCACGAAGCTTTAGAAGCTGCATTACTTCCTGAATGCACTTGCCCACCAGTACACAATAAAGCCAAGTATGTTTACAAGGCCGTAACCACGACCTCTATTTCTACGACTCCTGAATCTTCAGTACCGAACGTTGCTAAAATTTCTGTTTCTGTCCTTACCACCAAAAATAATACGTCAGTTTTAATGATCTATTGACCCACAAAACAAGTTCTTTCCCGCATACTTACAATAAAAATGATGTCAAGATGACTCAACCAAAATTCGACCAGTATGATCGAAAAATTATACATCCTGCACTTAGCTACACACCTTGACGTATATCAGTACTCCACCACCAAGCCGCACACCACCACCACCCTGGAGTAATCAACCTATTTACTATTACTATCTTCCAAATTTCGAAGAATTTTTATATTTTCGACCACCACCTTTTTATCCACCTTACTACACACAAATGTATTATTCTTATTCTCACACACAAGGCTATCCTTACTATTAACAAGCTTAATTTCAGTACCATAACCAAGAGGAATATTGAAATTAAACTCAAGAACGATATCAAGACTCTTACCCTATCTTTCCAAAAAATGAGAACGAGACTCGCCGCGATTTTGACGCGACTGCGAGTTTGAATTCGATGACTTGTCCGAAATCAATAATGGCAATGAAATCTACAGAGCCTTTCGAGCCAGAACAATAGGGAATTCACCACCAGTTTAGTTACGTTGCGAAACATTTTGGATAGATTAGGAAAATTTTTTATTAGATTCAGGCGCGAAAGTAAATGTTATTAGTTATAATGCATTAAAGAACGGCACATTAATAAATTGTGATACTACAATTGAATTAGAAGCAATAGCTTCACAGTGAATATAAACTCTAGGTACTGTCATGGTAAATTTATTCGATACAGATCACGAATTTCACGTTATGAGTCCAGAATTGCCAATAAATAATGTATGTATTTTAGGAGATTCGTTTTTTACGCTAGATTTTATTTATTTACGCTCTTTAATATAATTTTCAATATATTTATTATAATTTTCAAGGATTTAAAGTAAATAAAAATAGAAGTTATAATTTACCAGGCAGAACAAAAGTAGCTTTTAAGGGGGCTCCAGCTGGAGGAGTTACGAGGTTCTAGATAGTTTAATTGATAGATAAGAACCCACTGAATCCAGTGGTGTCTTTATTTATCTCTCTAATCGTGGAAAATTTCTAGATATTTGCTCTCAAAGTTCGCACATAATACACAACCTCTCATGCAGCAACATAAAAAAAATCTTAGCTTTCAGATGGTACCTTGCAAAATATAGGTAACCCTGAAAAAATTCAAGATATTTCGTAAAGTATTTATCAAGTCCTTGTGTTCTACTTATATAAGCATACAGTTTTTACAGTTACACACACACATAAATGATGGTGCTCGCACATATACTTGCAGCAGTGATACCAACTAACACATTTATTTTTGGGTTGGTACCAGTGCTCGCTGGAGCCTCCTTAAATTACCGACTAAATAAAAGATCACCGGCCATGCGTTTCTTCGTAGAATTACTACCAAACCCAGAGTGTATATGAGCTAGGTGGTAGTCCACTGTAAAGGTCACTGTTACACAATAGCTATAAATACAAGTAATGATCTGACAAAAATGTATTTTATGTACAAAAGAGCACATATTTCGAATTTACTTTGCATTTATTATTTTCTTGCGTTTATATTCGTCAGCTTTTTCTAAAATTTTAAAGGGTAGTGTATTGTAACTTAATAAATGATTTCTCTATGTTTCATGTTATTCCGTTCATAATTATTTTATGTAAGAACCACCTAAATAGTCAAAAGTGGCATTAAAGTCAATTAACTTGAATCTACATTTTTGGACAGGAGCAAGGCGATTGGCATTAATAGTCAAAGGTAGGATTCGAGTAAATCAACTTGAATAGGATAATTTCAATCTGAATCTAATAAATTTATTTTGGTTTCCTATTTTACTATGATTATAATAGATTTGAATAGCGATTGCTACTCATTTATAATTAGTTTTTTTAGTAGCTTTTTCACTGGTCTTAATTTTTTTATGATTAGCAATTAAATATGCGCTTGTCACAATGTTTCCCTTTTTCTTNTAAGAATAAAGCTGTAGTCGTGCTTTCATTGCTAATGTTAACACATGATGTATTAAGGATGGATTTTCAATTAATCCATCTTTAAAATAACCCAGATTATTAAGTTTGCATACTTCTAGGGTGCCGATTTCCCTCATATTAGCATTCTCTATGTGGACGATGTTTTTTTTCTTATAGTACATGGTTTTGAAAGTTTGTCGTTTGTTAGTTTTTTTATCTAGATTGTAATTTCATGTAGAGCACATGTTTCTTCGATATTACGATGTTGAATGAATTTTGATGAAGTTATTTATGGGAAAAACAGAGACCCGTTTTCAATCATTCGATTTTTTGCAAATATAGTTGTATATTCAACATTGAAACCGTATTATAATTAAATTCTGGCCACCTTGTACGTTAGGTACGTACATACGTGATGGTCTACCTTTATGACCTGAGAAGGTTCGGTACAGTCTTTCAGTGGGGTGGCGAAGTGAGGTTAGGCGTGTGAAAAGCTCGCGTCATTATCGATAGAGCTTTTTTTCTGTAGTTGGCATAAGCTTTTGTTATAACTTTCAGAAATATTATTTTGATATGTAGAGTGTTAAAGTAAAAATTAGTTTTCTGATTCCTGAAAAAAGTCTGGTGTACGTGATAAAAAATACCAGTTTGTGAAAAAAGAAACGTCAAACAGAATTAATGTGACTAAGTAATCCAACATACACAAACTTTTACCGTCTAATATTTATAATTTTGGGAACTTTCCATACTGCTATGGGCCATACCGAAATCAATAATGTATTCAAAGTCATGAATTTGATAGAATCAACCAACCATACATTCAAAATAATTGAACGAGAGGTAGGGAGTGTTATTGAAAAAGTTGCTAAGTCCAGTTGTGTTACTGCAGTCCAAAAAGAACGAAGACTGACAATCATGAATGGCGACAAATCATTAAGTTTATTGTAATTGTTTTTTCACTTTTAAGTACTTGATTTGTGACTTGTAAAAAAATCATGCTCTCAAACTGAGCATAATGCTTCTATCAGATTTTTCAAAAATTCTGTAGTGATTTAAGCTTAAATTAGGAGATTTATTTTTTTTTTTTTTCATAATATGAAATTAAGTGATTATAGTTTACCAGCGTGTGCACAAAGTTTTTTAGAATAATGAAATTTGTACAGTGATTCTGTGATTTAGACACTTTTTTACTACATATTTTTTAACTATTTACAAATCATATTTCGTTTTTATTTATCTTATATTTTTATTTTTTCATACTTTATTTTTAATCATTTACTTATTTTACATAGGAACTTAAAGATTATTCATAATAATATTTTTTTTTTTGGGCAAGTGTCATTTTAATTTGAAAAAAAAAAAAAAAAATATGCATAACATTAACAGGCATTAGAGGATCACTGTAATTTTTAAATCTTTGAACGACATACGTTTAAAAAACGTTTTATGCAATTTAATTTCATATATACATATGTACGTATTCTTCTTTTACCTGTACTATAGCTCAAAAAAATGAACTTTTAAAGAAAAGAAAACTAAACTTAAAACGAAAAGCTACAGCTTGCACACAAGAATTAAAAATAAGGCAAGTACAAAAGAAACTGTGATAAGGTTCAACTGTGTTATCTGGAAGAAAAGTCAGAAGGACAATTGTATTCTAGTCATATGTAACTGTTTGAGAAATCACATAGTTATGCAGTTCCATTTTAGAATGTAATGATTATCAAAGTTTTGAAACACAAAAAATGCTAATTGTTTTCTTTGATATAGAAACCGGTGGCTTTCACTTGCAGCATCATGATATATTGCAAGTATCTCCAAAATGTAGAAAATTTATTTTCAATATATGTATCACACCAACATGTGTGCTCGATAAAAAAGTCGGTGCACTGAAAAAAGTGGTGTTAGAAAAAGTGTTACAACTATAATAAAAATTACTATGTTTTATAGAAAAGCTGAGGCATAATCGCCATATTATGAAAATTATTATGCTACATACTTAGTAAAAGCAGATTATATGAAAATTTGCTATTTCAACATAGTAATTTTTACTTTACTCAGAAAGAATTTGTATATTTAAGTAAGAGAAGAAAAATATGTTCTATATATATATATTGCCCAGTGAATATATATGTTTACCAGAAGAATAATATCTGTATAGATTTAAATGTATATATTGATGTGTTTTAAAAATATTTTTATTTTTAAAAAGATCTGCAGCGACTGGGATTTGAAACCTTCATCCTTGAGCTTCCGAGTCAGGCTCCGCAACCACTAGACCACGGGACATGATGTCTGCACGAGTGTGAATAAAGTACATGTGAGAACGTGTACTGTTTATCATACACACTATAAAGTTAAAAAATCTAAGGGTTTCCTGTAGACCAAGGTATTAACAACGGATAATTAGTCAAATTAAAATTAATTGTCGGCACGTATGAATTTTTAACTCTTATAAATCAAAAAATATTTCTCTTGTCATGATAACATTAGTATAACCTCAAATTTAAAACTCAATAGGCGTGTATACCTATAGACATCGTACGAAATTTCATAAATATGAAAAATAAGTATTTGCGCTATGCATTAGAAATGCCATGAATGCATTACTTAGTTTCTTACAAAAAAAAAAATTATAAAAAAATTTATTTTTGTAGCTCATAATTGTACATTTGACGCTAATCGCTTAGATTGAGTATTTAATAAATTATCGTATACAGATAAGTTTAATGCTTGTATTGAAGGTTTTCAAGACTTATTACCATTATTTAGAAAACTGTTTCCTAATGCTGTGAATCACGAGTTAACAACTTTAAGACAAGAATTTTTAACTCTTTCGATACTTGAAGCACACGATGCACTGTTTGATGTACAGATACTTGAAAAAATGTGCCTTAAATTCTTTAACGGAGGAAAACAGCAAAGGTTTTGAAGAAGTACTATTTGATATCAACCAAAATGCCGTACGCAAAGATAAGATTTCAAAATATTTACCACAACTTCAACCATTCACTAGCGTCCTTTTGAAAATGATGCTCGAAAGATTGGCTGAAAACTGTTTGACTTTAAGTATTCTTAGTATTGCATGAAAGAGTTACCTGATTCTGTAGAAGCTGTACCAACGGATGTAGTTTAGTTAGATTGTATACTCTATGAAGTCAGACAATGTACTCTTCTGATTAATAAGTCAATCATCTTAGCAATGATTAAAATTCTTTTAGTTTTTCATTTAAACTTAAGTCTACTTTCTTCAAAATGTTGTTGTATCTGATAAGATAACAGGATATCCTGTTATTCTATAAGCGGATTTTATTTTTTATCGCAGAATCTTAAATTTTAACTAAGTAAAACAAAGATCATACAGACTATTTGATAAATTACTGTAAAAAATTTTGGTAAATTATGTGCCTCAAAATTGTGTGCTCCTCGATATATATTTGAACTTCCAAGCATTTTTCTAGCTGAAAAATTCTTCCGCTAAGCTAATCACTTAGACAAAAAGAGATCCAATGATATTCGTAATGAACTTTTATTATTGTAACTTAATAAGCCATATCATAATACTTTTAAGAACTTATCACAGTGTACGAGTACCAAATATGAAAAACCAGTGGCTCCCCGTCCAGCTTTACCCGAGACTCAATAAATGGAACACCGAGTGTTTTGACATTGACATGTAATGTGAAAAGTTTGGAGTTAAAAATTTTACATCTATTCCTAACACTTCTCAGAACAAACATTTTCTTATTAAAAACATATTCGTTTAGAATCCATACAGTTTATTTAGTCAAATAATAAGCTGTAAAATGTGAAAAAAAAAAAAATTATGCTGAGTAGTACCGTGCGTTACTTATACCATGAAATAATTGTTGGGCCTTAAGGACCGTTGATTTTCAGTTTCTCTCGTATAATGTACAAGAAGGGCTATTTTTTTAAAGCTGTTAAGATGTAAAGCTCACAAAAAATGCATAATTAAAAAATTGTTTTCTCTTATCTCACACTTTTATTACCACAGCAACAAAGTACTGGAGCTTAATCCCTACATTTTTTATCAGCACAAAAATACAAAAATATATTTTACCTATATACAAATCTGGAAGATTTAAGTAATAACTGAGAGAGTTATCATCGAAATCTGATTTTTCACTTAATAGATTCTTTACTTGTCGCTTTTGATGTTGCTGCTTCAATCTCGATAAATGTTCTGCATCGGTTTCTTGACACCTAAAACTATATACATTAGATGCATTTGAAGTTTTCCTTCCAGTTCACCTTTTTGCGACTTTTGGCATGGTTAAGACTTTTGTAAGCCCTAAAGGCTGTTTTTTTCTCAACTTTGTTAAGTTTAAGTATATTTGTTAGCAAGATTGTTCGACTTCCGATGACGCTAAAAAGGACTGGTGAGCTTTTTAAGGAAACTCTTTCTTGACTAAAGTTTCCAGGAAACGTGACTACCTTTATACCTGAGGGTGATCTTCTCTAGCCTGTTATTGTAACACCAGACTAAATGGCACAAAAGCTACAACTTCTGAAGCGTTAGTGCTAGTTGTAGAGCTCTTTTCTGATGTTCTCTGGTATTATGCCAAAGACATCAGTGTCTGAAGCACCTTCTCTTTTTGCAGATTCAGTTGTTTTGGTGATCTTAGGTGGAAAGAATGGTTCGTAATGCTTGCCTGTTGGAGACTGTCCCGTTTGCTTAAGTTTATTTTTTCTTCTTAACTGTTAGGTTTGCTCAGCGCAGACCTCGAAAAAGATCGGTGGTTCCTGGTTGAATACTTAGAGCCGAGAGAGTAATGTAGGGTCGTTGGTCATCGGGGTTCCCAGTCTTGCGATGAACAATTCCGCTCGTGACGTCTGTCACAGGATGACTAATTTAGTTTAATAGTGGCCGGCTTTATATTGTCTTTTAGTCGAAGAATTGTTGCCGGAAGTAGTAGTAAAAGTGTACTTATTGGCAAGGTAGTTTAACCTTAGATGGTCCTTAAAAGAACCGATGAAATTCATGGTTAAGTAGGAAAAGTAAATATTTGTGATGGCCAGTAGTGATACTTGAGCATTTTTTATTATTCTTGATGATGGAGAGCTGGCTACGGGTAGCTAGACTCTTACTCTTGGAGTCTGTATTTACGGAAACCGTGCTAGAGGGAGGTGCATCGCTGACCAAAGAATATTTCGTCTTTGGGTCGTTCCCCAGATAACCAACTGCTCATAGTTAGTGAGCATGGAGAATACCTTCTCTGTGGGTGTGCCGTTGAGACGACCACTGGGAATGAAGCCGTTGCGACTGCCCAAACTCCTCAGGGTTGTTTTCCCTGGCTTGCTATTGAAGCAATATATTTTCTCGGAGCCCCAGGATGGTTGAAAGAATGGCCATGAAATCCTAAAATGTTAGAGAAAATTGTGCCCTGGCTAAACACGTCTCCTGGTATTTCATAGGAGACGTGAGCATTGAAAACACCTTATTATTGATGGCACTCGTCAATCCTGGTGGATCAGGATAGAGTTTGACGCAAGTCAATTGTCTGTTAGAGAACAGTGCTGTCGGTAGCCAGGATACCCAGCTGCACGAGTCCCAGTTCTATGCTTCATGCACTGCCGATGTTCGACTGTGATATTCGACTTTGCTGTATATATAAGTAAGACAAACTGAAGTGTTATCGACTCATGAATCCGTAAAATAAAATATCTAAAAAAAAAAAAAATTGGGAGACACTTGAGTATCGTCCCGTATGGAAATAAGATGTTGGCAAAATTGTGGTTGGAGCTCTTGCAAAAGTGTGGCAAAATTGTGGCTAAAGACTTTGAGCCAAAAATTTCCAAGCTTCTTCAGAAAAAAGATTTCTATACAAAAAATGGTTTGGTTCCACAAAAAAGTGCACGTAAATAATTTTACGGGAAATGGTGCATTTCGTCATTCAAAAAAAAAAAAAAAAAAATTCAACTTCCGTACATTCCTTAATCGAATTTTCAGTTTATTAAAAAAGTAAGAGGTAATTCTTATAAACGAAATTTCTCATTAAATTTCAATATAATTAAAATAGTATTGATTTTATGTACAATTAAAATAGTTCATTAATTCGTTATAAAAAAACATAACTATTTATTTTCTAGTAAATTTACAGGTTAAGCTATATACATCTTATCTGTATCATTCATGCAAGTGTAAAAACAAACATATCTTATTAATATATAAAGCAAAGTCGCTAAAACCAAGATACAGTCCAATATGGCCTTAAATCTTTGACTACCGTAGGTAGATAGAGTAATTGATGTATATTTGATGACACATTTGTTTAACTATACAAAACTTCAAAATTTATGTAAAAATTTTTTCGTTTCGTCAACTTCATCCTGAGGAAGCGAAGATTTAGAAAGTAAAAGTGTTGCCAAAATTAATAATTTGAAGTGATCTAAATAATTTTTTTCCATCACATCTTTTAATAGTGGCACATACAAATAAAAAAAAAATCTTTTAACTGCAAAGTATTCCAATAACTTTAATTATTATCAATAGATTGAGGCCTTCTCTGCACGAATAATGGTGTTAAGCCCAAGCGCTTATCAACAAATTTAACGAAATTTTTTAGTGAAAATGGCTCATGTGAAAATTTTACATTAAACCACAACTTTAACAATTGATTGATCACTCCCCTTAATATACAGTGTATATAATCAATAGCAGTAGATATAATCGGCTTGTAGACAAAAAGTGATAGAGCTGAGGGCTCTTTTACACCAAAAACTGTTTTCCACGTCTTACTGTTAAGAACTTTATCAGTATATAATTTTGTCTCTTAATTTAATTACCTTTTTATTTTTCTGAATAATTTCCGTGTATACGTTCCAATCGACCGAGAAACACAGAGGGTACGAAGCACGGGGGTAGTTGATAGTTCTATCTCTGGGGCCGTTTTTCTCCCCCTGTCTTCTTAGGAAGATAAGGGGGCTACGCAGTGTTCGATTACTGTTTCGAACATGGGTGTTTAGCCATTTTGGAGCGTATTTGCGGAATTTTCCTTTCTCTTTTGTTTTTGGGTTGCCATGCTCGTCTTGTTATAGCAACGCGTTGTTTGCCCAATTCTTTCAGCAGAACCCTTTCAGCTATTGAAGGTTGAAGACGTGTCTCTTTTTCATTAAGTCTTCTTTGAATAAACTAAATGTTTTGCAAAGCCCAAATAGTTATTTTCAACCCTTTTTGTAAGCTTCATTTTTTTGGCTAATTTAAGGTTCTTAGCTTTAATTTTTTTTAATAGCTATGAACCCAGTGATTATCAAATCTTTCACCACATAATTTGCATCGTTGACACCTGAATGCTCCGTTATACTGAGTTATGTTTAAAAACATTGCTTTAGCTGGTGAATCGCTAGTACCAGCTGTTGTCAATCCGCGTATCGTGCCTACGTTTTCTGTCTGTATACCATTATAAAGTAGCTGTAAATCATTTTTTAAAGGTGAAAGAAACAAATTTTGAATTGGCCTTTTATCACTGAACCACATTCTAGCTAAAATTAAATATTCAGATTTACATCTGTCAACAAATGGGAGATTATTAAAAGTTAAATATATAAGCCAAAAACTGTACTTAGAAGATTTATAAAGCGAAACACCGTCAAAATACCTCGTTAAAGAAAGATTTTTTCTAACGGCTAAAATTTGTTTTAGTTATAAAAGTTCCTGATATATTTTCCTATTAAATATGTCTTCTATGTTAACCTGATCGCATTTTTGATGTGACTGTTACTGTTATGGATTTTTTTTCTGAAATCTTCCCGTGAATAAAGTTTTATTATTGAATCATAATCGGTATATGAATGAAATAATTATTTTTCAAAGTACTATCATTGCAAGTAGTACTTATGTCAGCCAATACTTTCAAGCAATTTTTACAGTAATAATTTCGTACTACAGGCGTATCTTGATTCGTAAAATACTTTTTAAATTTATACAATCTTATGCAGTTATTTGGTTGAGGGCAGTGAGTTTCTATGCACTGTTAAATATCTCCCAAACAAGCTTTTCTTATTTGGTGTCATACCATAATCGCAAATACAGAGACAAGGCTTTGTTGTACTGTAATCGGAGTTCCGTTGTAGAGAAGTATATTGTTATCGTCGTCTTCATTACTTCCAATAGAACTCGATTTTTAAATTCATCGAATGTTGAAAATCCATATGAATTTTCACTTGTATTACTTCTACGTTTAAGGGGGCTCCAGCGAGCACTGGTACCAACCCGAAAACTATTCGGTTAGTTGGTATCACTGCTGTGAGTATATATATCTATATATACGTGTTATATGCGAGCAGGCGAGCACCATCATCTATATATATGATGTATCCGTACCTATGGTAAACAAACAGCAGCTTCTGTCACGTACAGAGCGTTTTATTTAGAATTATTTTCAATGTGTTATAAAAAATTAGTGATGAAATAATAAATAATTGCAGTTAAAATTTTCCAATGTTCTATTTTATTAAAAAAAAAAAAAAAGTGTAAGTAATCCATAGGAGAACACGATTAAAAAGAGTTATAAACGACATGAATCCTATGTAAGTACTTGCAGTGTAATTCTGAAATATTCAAAAGCGCGCGCCTTACAAAAATCAAGATGGCATCCCGTCATGACCCTGCTAATTCAATGACTTGATCAATACTTTACGAAATATCTCAAATATTTCCAGGCTTACCTATATTTTTGAAGGTACCATCTGAAAGCTGATATGTTTTTCTATAAAACAGTTACAGTCCTAATATGTAACTCCTCGATTATTGTTAGAAAATACCGATGTTTTCACGTTGCTCTATGAGAGGCTATGTATAATGTACGAACTTTGAGAGCAAATATCTCAAAATTTTTCAGGGTTAGAGGGGTAAATAAGGACACCGTTGGAATCAGCGTCTTTTTATCTATCAATTAAGCTACCTTTGACCTCCTAACTCCTTCCGCTGGAGCCCCCTTAAAATAGTTGGAGTTGAAATCTAGTGAAATCGAATTCATCGATTTTAGTGTAATGCATAGAAAGTTTTTTTTTATGTTTGTAGTTCTACAGTTATGGTTTATTTTTTATTTTTAGAAAAGATTTAGCCAAGAAATATTTGAACGCTGCATGTTTAAAAATGATAAATTAGTTACATACTATCTTCATTTATGCTTGTATGATTTATATTACTGTTGTCCACACAGATTTATTCAAAATTGTCGTCATCGAATTTATGTTCTTCTGAACTTTCGTTGCCACTTGAAGTATATGACTCCATCGAAAAATCAATTATTCTGTTACTTTGAGTATCTGACAAGATTTCGAGGCTACTTTCCTGATAGTAAATTATTTCTTGTGTATTATAAATGCTTAATATGTTGTTTATTTATACATTAATTTATAAGTCAAATTTTAGATTAGTAAAATAGTAAAATAAATAAATGTATATAGATTTCCTGAAGATGGATTAGATTCCATTTCTGTGTCACTTCTCGATACACAATCATGTTTTTGATGCATTTTTAAATTACGATTTTGCACAGAATGCGAGTATCTGCGAAATCTTGTATTTTTTCATTTTGGCATTGTTAAGGACAATTAAGAAATTATATTTATACTTTTCAATGAACTTAGTTTATTTATGATATTGATTGAAAGTATTTTTGGGTTTGTTTTTATAATGTGTGAACGCACAAGTTTAGTGTTGTCAAGGAACTGTTAATAAAGATAGTTTATCTGCATGAAAAGGGGAGAACGACTATGTGTTTCTATCTTATGGAAAATCAAAATTTAAGGCCAGAATTAAAAAAAAAGTATATAAACATTAGTTTAATTTAAAAAACGTTCGATACAAATTATAATTGTAATACTAATTAAGTAATTGTATTTTGAGTTTTAAGGTTAATTATTAAAACCTTGTTATATTTTTTAAAACAGACGATGAAAAAATGTTGCATTCAATTTCCGTGGATAAAAATGGTAAAATCATTTCACATTCAGAAAAACATAAAGTTAAAATAGTAAAACAAAACCAACGTAATGCCAAAAACATGGAGAAAGAAGCAATTGATAAATTAAATTAAAAAATATACAACAAGAAAAGTATTTTTGACATGACTCAAGAAGATAATGGTGAAAAACATAAAGGAATGGAAGATGAAAAACAAAAATCACCCAGATCATCGATGCCCATAGTACATAATTATTAAAAAACTTCAATTTTAAGTGGTTATGGAAAAAAAGAAACGATGCCAAGTTCGGCAATGATTAAAAAAAGTACTATTGCATCTACCAGTTCACAGTGTTTTTTGACGTAACCATCTGAAAATTCAATTAAGTTATATACGCAAGTTGAATTTTTTTTTTTAATTAAATGATGAAATGCAATATTTTTCGTAAAATTCTTTATGTATGTTTTTTTTGTGTAATCAAATCATTTTTTTGTGTCGGAATCTTTTTCCTGGGGAAGCTAGGAAAATTGTGGCTCCAAGTCTTTAGCTACAATTTTGCCACACTTTTACCACAGCTCCAACCACAGTTTTTCAACAAAATTTTTGCCACAATTATGCCATTATTTTATTTTCACACAGATTTTGAATTAGAATAATAAATATATGATACAGTGCTGAACTTATTAATGACATTTTTAGTATACTTAGTTATCCAACACCACCTGTTTGAGATAATATGTGTGCGTATTTGTGTGTATGTGTGTGTTTATGTGTGTATGACTGCGCCCAGGACCTACACCAGTGCTCTCGACAGTGGCACCCAAAGAAGCGCGAAGTTCAAATTAGATATATGGAGCAAGACGTGAAAACCCAGATATCATGACAGTATTTCATACACAATAAATTAATAAATAAACCCCAAGCTATTTTACCCAATTACTCAGTAAGCCTACTGGTCGCTTTGTCATTAAATAAATTTAATAATACAAGCGCCAATCACCACACAACCTGGGGCGCTTACTGGTCGCTTTGTTATTAAATAAATAAATTTAATAACACAAGCGCCAATCACCACACAACCCGGGGCACTTACTGGTCGCTTTGTTA
>NW_019384181.1:71178-86125 GCF_000648655.2 Copidosoma floridanum
TAACAAAGCGACCAGTAAGTGCCCCGGGTTGTGTGGTGATTGGCGCTTGTGTTATTAAATTTATTTATTTAATAACAAAGCGACCAGTAAGCTGCCCAGGTTGTGTGGTGATTGGCGCTTGTGTTATTAAATTTATTTCTTTTATAACAAAGCGACCAGTAAGCGCCCCGGTTTGTGTGGTGATTGGTGCTTGTGTTATTAAATTAATTTCTTTAATAATAAAGCGACCAGTAAGCGCCCCGGGTCGTGTGGTGATTGGCGCTTGTGTTATTAAATTTATTTAATGACAAAGTGACCAGTAGGCTTACTGGGTAATTGGGTTAAATAGCTTGGGGCTTATTTATTAATTTGTTGTGTATGAAATACTGTCGTGATATCTGGGTTTTCACGTCTTGCTCCATATAGCTAATTTGAACTTCGCGCTTCTTTGGGCGCCACTGTTGAGAGCACTGACCTACACTGTCTAAAAGAAAATTCGCACATAAAAGACACTGTGATAAATTTTTACGTAAAGTACATAAACATAAAGGGCAGGTAATGATTGAATAAAAAAATAAATATTCGACATTTTTTTATGCACAAGATTGAAGTCAAGCATAGGTTTTGTATGGTGAGTACGGGTGGTGGCAGTAGCTTCACTAAAAAAGTTAATATCTTGAAGAAGGAATATGTTCAAGTTCTAACTAACAAAAAGTAAAAAAAACTTTTTGTTTCTTTTTTTCATATGTTGTGTTATATAAATATATAAAAACAGTTGATAAAAATAAACTTTGACAAATTTGAAATTTTTTGAATAAAAATGTAATCGTTTATGTATCGATACAGTCATACTTATAAAAAAAGTTATACACAAAATCGCTGTTTGTTTTCGAAATGTTGATGAGCATATGTAAGACATATGGGTGAAGAGTTATCTTTAAGTTTTTCTATGTAAGGACAAATTGTTTACAAATCATAAACTTCACATGCTAAAAGTGAACTAATGTACTTGGCTTTACTTTATCACAAGACTAGGATTGGTTAAATATTCCTATGGTTTTGGCAACCCTTCATAAAATTTAATTTGCCATCCCCTTGTTACAAAATCTTACTTTTATAATTATCCTGTGACTTCGCATAATAAAATGAAGTACGCTAAAACGTGAAATGTGTCATTTGTTATAGGGGAGAGCGGGGTACGATGAGTCATGCGGGTAAGTTTGTCACCCCATATAAACAGAGAATCAATGCATGTATCCATTGAAATTTTTTGGATTTACATCTACGATTCTTAAAGCTATTTTATGGCACAAAATGAACGTTGTTCAGTGAGTTACTTTTTAGTATGAGATGTTGAAAATTTTTCTAAAAAAAAATCTCAGGAAACAAAGCTTTTAACATCTGAGCAAACGTGAAATATTTTATTTACGTATTTTAAACCAAATACATGGGATAGCATGATTCTTTAACTTTAATTATTGTTTTTTAAATTTTTTTTACCTTGTATGCAAATAAAGTTACAATAAAAGTACAAATAGGTCTTGAGTGAGGTACAGAGTGCCATTATGTGGTAGGTACAAGTGTCACGAGCGCTATGTTAATTAACGAGTACTAAAATAAAGTAGAACAATTATTTTAGGTCAGACCTTATGTGAGAGAAGACTGATTTTATAGGTTAAACTAGCAGCCCCCCGGCTTCACCCGAGACTTACTAAACGGAACACCGTTGTGTTGAAATGTAATGAGAAACGTTTTCAGTTAGAAATTTTACACTTATTCCTGTCACTTCTTAGAAGAAAAATCTTCTTACAAAAAACATATTTGTTTGCAATTCCTAGAGTTGATTTGGTCAAATAATAAGCTGCAAAAATTGAAAAACACATAATTATGCTGAAGAGTACCGTGCGTTCCTTATGCCATGAAATAATCGTTAGCCATGAGGAGCGGTTAATTTGCAGTTTCTCCCGTGTAATTTACGGAAAGGGCCATTTTTAAAAGATGTTAGGATTTCAAACTCCCAAAAATATATATTAAAAAAAATTTTTCTTTCTCATCTCACAACTTTATTACCAGAGCAACAAAGTCCTGGAGCTTAATCTCTACATTTTTTATTGCTACAAAAATACAAATATATTTTCACTTATTTAAAAACCTGAATTTAGATTTTTAAAGATTGCAGAGATTACTGTGAGGTTAAAATAAGAAGCTGATCTCTCACGTAATGGATTTCTTATTTGTCGATTTTAAGGCTGCTGTTCTAATCTCGATAAATTTTCTGCGTCAGTTTCTTGACGCCTAAGTAAAATTGTATTTATTAGATACATTTGAAGTTTTTCTTCCAATTCACCCTCTTGCGACTTTTGGCATGCTTAAAATTTTTGTGACCCCTAAAGGCTGTTTTCTATCATTTTTGTTAAGTTCTAATATATTTGTTGACAAGGTAGTTTGACGTCCGATTGCCCTAAAAAAGACCGGTGAGTTTTTTAAGTGAACTCTTTCTTGACTAAAGTTTACAGCAATTGTGACTGCCTGGATACCTCAGGGTGATCTTTTCTGGCCTGCTGTTGAAGACCCAGACTGATCGGGAGAAAAATTACTAAGTCCGAAGCTTTGGGGCTAGTTGTAGTGCTCTTTCCCAACATCTCCTGGTATAACGTCGAAGACGTTGGTGTCTAAAGCACCTTTTTTTTGCAGACTCAGTTGTTTTGATGATCTAAGGTGGAAAGATTGGTTTGTGACGCTTACCCGTTGGAGACTTTCCCGTTGGCTCAAGTTTTTTTTTCCTTCATACTTGTTAGGTTTGGCCAGCGCAGACCTCGGAGAGAATCGGTGATTCCTGGTTGAATGCTTAGAGTCGAGAGGGTAATATAGGGTCATCGGTCACCGGGGTTCCCAGCCTTGCAACGAACAACTCTGCTCGTGAAGTCTGCCAGTCAATGACTGACTTAGTTTAATAGTGGCCGGCCTTACATAGCCTTTTAGTTGATGAATAGTCTCCAGAAATCGTTGTAAAAATGCATTTGTTGGCAAAGTAGTTTAAACTTAGGTGGCCCTTAAAATGACTGATGAGATTAATGGTTAAGTAGGGAACGTTAATGCTTACATTGGCCCTGAAAAGGGCTAGTGGTAATAATTCCAGTCATTTCTTACTATTATTCTTGATGATGGAGAGCCAGCTGTGGGTAGCTTTACTCTTACCCTCGGAGTCTCTGTGGACGGAGACCGCACATGTGGGACGTACGCCGCTGATCAAAAACATCTCGTCTTCGGGTTGTTCCCCGGATCACCAACCGCTCATTGTTCGTCAGGAAACTGTAGGGATGCCGTTGGGGACACGACCACTGAGAAGGAAGCCGTTATCCCTCAGGGCTGTTTTCCCTGGCTTACATTCGTTGTAAAAAAATTCTCTGACGGCACCAGGCCAGATTGTGGTACGGCCACATAACTCTGAGTGTTTGAGCAGGATATGCTCTGGCTAGACACGTCTCCGGGTATTCTGCCGGAGACGTCATCGGTTAGAATAAATTTTTTTTTGGTGGCACTCGTCAATCCTGGAGGTTCAGGGTGAAAGCAGACTTAGATCACTTGTCCATCGGAGAGGAGCGTCATCGGTAACTGGGATACCCAGCTGCACGACTATCATCTACATTCTCAAAGCAGCTCGATAAACTGCCTGTAAACGATTGTATAAGATTTCGCGACGCTCCGGCCTGTTATAACCACACTTATTCAATTTTGTTACAGGTAGCTTCGATTTTATATCGACGCCACCTAGCGGATTATACTGAACTAAAGTGAAAACCTGGCGTATTTTTACAAAACTTTGAGCTTATTTATTGCTATGTTTCTTAAATTTTTCAAGATAAAAACCATACTAAAACCATATAGGAAGTGTCAAGAATCGGTATGCGAAATTTCAGAAAAATCGGTTCAGTAGTTTTCGCAGTTATCGATTACAATGGTTTTAACGACTTTGCTTTATATATAACTAGCAGCCCCCCTTCTCGGCTCCGCCCGAGACTTACCAAATAAAACACCGTAGTGTGTTGACATGTAATGTGAAACGTTTTCAGTTAGAAATTTTACACATATTCCTGACACATCTCAGAACAAAAATCTTCTTATTAAAAACTTATTTTTTCGGAATCCATATAGTTTATTTGGTCAAATAATAAGGTGTAAAAATTCAAAAAAATAATTATGCTGAAAAGTACGATGCGTTCTTTATGCCATAAAATAATCGGTGGCCATGAGAAGCCGTTGATTTACAGTTTTTTCCGTGTAATTCACGAAAACGGCTATTTTTTAAAGCTGTTAAGATTTTAAACCCCCAAAAAATTTATGTTAAAAAAAAATTTTTTTTCTCATATCTCACAACTTTATTACCAGAGCAACAAAGTCCTGGACCTTGAACCCTACATTTTTATTGCCACAAAAACACAAATACATTTTCTACTTATTTAAAAATCTGAAGTAGGATCTTTAAAGATTTCAGAGATTGCTGTGAGGGTACAATGAAAAGCTGATCTCTCACGTAATGGACTCTTTAGTTGTCGATTTTGACGCTGCTGTTCCAATCTCGATAAATTTTCTGCGTCAGTTTCTTGACGCCTAAGTAAAATTGTATTTATTAGATACACTTGAAGTTTTTCTTCCAATTCACCCTCTTGCGACTTTTGGCATGCTTAAAATTTGTGTGACCCCTAAAGGCTGTTTTCTGTCAACTTTGTTAAGTTCTAATATATTTGTTGGCAAGGTAGTTCGACGTCCGATGGCCCTAAAAAAGACCGGTGAGCTTATTAAGTAAACTCTTTCTTGACTTCAGTTAACAGCAATTGTGACTGCCTGGATACCTCAGGGTGATCTTTTCTGGCCTGCTATTGAATACTCAGACTGGTCGGGAGAACAATTACAAAGTCCGAAGCTTTGGGGCTAGTTGTAGTGCACTTTCCCAACGTCTCCCAGTATAACGTCGAAGACTTTGGTGTCTAAAGCACCTTTTTTATTTGCAGATTAAGTTGTTTTGGTGATCTTAGATGGAGAGATTGGTTAGTGATACTTGTCCAATGGAGGCTATCCCGTTGGCTCAAGTTTTTTTTCCTTCATAGCTGTTATAGGTTTGCCCAGCGCAGACCTTGAAGAGGATCGGTGATTTCTGGTTGAATGCGAGTCGAGAGGGTAATATAGGGTCGTTGGTCACCGGGGTTCCCAGCCTTGCGACGAACAACTCCACAGGTGACGTCTGCCAGTGAATGGCTGACTTGGTTTAATAGTGCCCTTCTTTAGTAAATATAGTCTTTTAGTCGACGAATCACTTCCGGAAATGGTAGTAAAAATGTATTTGTTGGCAAGGTAGCTTACACTTAGGTGGCCCCTAAAAAGAACCAATGAGATTGATGGTTAAGTAGGGAACGTAAATACTTATAATGGCCCTAGAAAGTGTCAGTGGTAAAACTTTCAGCTATTTGTTATTCCTGATGATGAAGAGATGGCTACAGGTAGCTTGATTCTTTCCCTGGGAGTCTCTATATGTACGGAGACTGTGATGAAGGGGGGTACGCCGCTGACCAAAGAATATCTCGTCTTCGGGTCGTTTCCTGGATAACCAACCGCTCAGCGTTAGACGGGAACATGTGGGTAAGCGCGTTGGGGACGCGACGACTAAGAAGGTAGCCGTTGTGGCTGCCCGTGCCCCTCAGAGCTGTTTTCCCTGGCTTATATTTGTAGCCAAAAATCCTCTGACTGCACCAGGTGGGATGTTGGGGCTGCCACATAACTCTGAATAGTTGGAACAGATTGTGCTCTGGCTAGATACATCTCCTGGTATTATGCCAGAAGCTTTATCGGTTAAAATGACTTTTTTTTTTATCGCACCCGTCGAGATTTAAGGTGATTGGAGACCTAGGTCCCTTCCCCCTTAGAGAAGAGTGTCATCCGCAACCGGAATATCCAGCTGCGAGGCTATCATCTGCATTCTCTATGCAGCTCGTTAATCTGTCGAAGTACGACGGCATAAGATATCTAGACGCTCCGGCGTATTATAACCACCCTTATTTAATTCTGTTGCAGGTAGCCTGTATCTTATGTTGACGCCACCTAGCGGATTTTACTGAACTAAAGTGAAAAGCTGGCGTATTTTTGCAAAACTTTGAGCTCATTTATTGCTATTGTTATTACATTTTTTAAGATAAAAACTATACTCAAACCATCTAGGAAGTATCATGAACTAGTGCTCAAAATTTCAGCAAAATCAGTTCAGTAGTTTTCGCGGTTAGCGATTACAACAGTTTTAGCGACTTTGCTTTATATATTAGTAAGATAAGATTTCTTTGTTTTTATTTATCTACAATTTTCGGTGAGTCAGTTAAATGTTTATATTTTAAGATAGAAATAACGTACAATGGTAAGAAAATACAAGCACAAGACTAACAGACGTAAGTGGAGTGATGGTGATGTGCAACTTGCTATCAACAACGTGCAAGATGGCAAATCTATCAAAAAATCAGCATCAACTTTTGAAATACTTAGAACAACTTTAAAAAAAAAATTAAAGCGTTTGTCAGACAATGAAGGGATTGGTAAGAGAATTTTTATTTTTTTCAATTGATTTGAATATATTTTGAATACAATAGCATGATGATAATAGTATTTATTTGTGTACATTTTTGTATACTTCTCTAGGTTGCTCAGGCTTTCAGAATACATTTTCTCGTGAGCTCGAACAAGCACTTGTTGAGTATATCAATGAAAAGGAAAATATGATGCTAGGTTTAACATCCATCGATGTCAGACGATTAGTTTTTGATCGAGCTATAAGTTTGGGATTGAAGCACAGATTTAGTCAAACAACAGGTTTATAGCGATTTTAAGTACTTTTTCCCCTGATATTATATACAATTAAAAATATTTTATTATTTTACTAGGGCTTGCTGGCAAAGACTTGTTCCGAGAGTTTATGAAAAGAAACAATCTTTCGATAAGAAAAAGTGAGCACATCTCTGTGGCGAGGGCACAAGGCTTTAACGAAGAAGAAGTTAAAAAATTTTATTTGATTCTTCAAACAGCATTAGACAAGTATAAATTCGAACCACACCAAATCTTTAACGCTGATGAAACAGGAATTTCAGTTGTTCCTAAGACAAGTGAAAAGGTTATCGCACAAAAAGGTAAACGTCAAGTAATAGGATTGACAGCAGCAGAGAGGAGTAAAACCATAACAGCTGAGATCTGCATCAGTGCCTCTGGACTACACATGCCACCAATATTGATCTCTCCTTTGGTAAAAGAAAATCAAGATTACCGTACAGGCAAATCATCTGAAGCTTGGGCTGAATTCGATAAAAGTGGGTGGATGCAGACTCATATTTTTACGCACTGGTTTAAGAGATTTATTGATTTTTCTCGTGCCAGTGTAAGCAATCCTGTGCTACTTTTATTGGACGGACATGTGTCTCACGTGAAAAATTTAGACATTATTAATCTTGCGCGTTCAAATGAAGTTGTTATTATCTGTCTCCCGCCTCATTGCACACACAAACTTCGGCCTCTTGATGTTGGTTTTATGAAACCACTCAGTCACTATTACACGGAGGAGGTGAATAAATATCAAAGGCAGGGTGAATAAGTAACAATAAAAAAAGTTTTTTCGTTATTTGGTAATGCATTTGCAAAAGCTGCACAAATTGAAACAGCTGTAAAAGCGTTTGAAAAAAATGGGATTTATCCATTTAACCCAAATACCTTTGACAAATCTGATTGTGTAGATTTAAATGGAGTAAACGCTCGCTCAACTTGTTCTTCAAATCAAGATAAAACTAGCACAGGTACGTCAAAAGTTTGTATTTTACTAAACTACTTCAGTTATTGTACAATTTTGAATTTAATTTTATTTTATTTCCAGAGTCACAAACTAAATGAAGCGAGTGCCGTGAAACTTGAACTAAAATAATGCATGGCAACAGTCTCGCTACTACAACAGAATCAAGTCCAATTCAACAACTTGTTGACACTGACCATGACAACAGAATGCACAATACTCATGAAAGTATAGATCCTGTTGTTAACTCCATACTCGGTAATTAAAAATTTAAATGAAGCAATAGATTTGCTGGTAATATGTTTTGTTTATTTCATAAATATTTTTGTGACTCATTCAATATTTAATTTTTTAAATTAATTCGTAGAACTCAGTGGCATCATTTACTCCAAATAGTCAAACACGAGCCAATAATGTTGATGCATCGTATGAAACTTTTAATAACCCTGCAAGACCGTCGATTGATAAAAGTGATAAGAATTTGCTAGCTAATAACAAGGAAAATCCTGAAGATGTGATCCACACAAGTAAATCTTTAGAGAAAAAAAAGCCCAAGAAAGTACATCAGCTGTTACCACCTTAAATGAATATATACAAGAACTTGTTGCTATTAGAAAAAAAAATTTTTTTAAAAGGTACCCAAAGAAAAAACCAAATAAGCGTCAAAAGATAAATCTAATGTAACAATTCAAGAGCAATCTAAGTATGTAAGATCCAGCCAACAAAAAAACGCAAAAAATCTTTTTCTGGCAGAAAGCAAACCAAACGTTTTGCACCGGATATAAATAACTATGATTCAATCAGAAANAGGTGGTGTCAACTCATTTTTTATAAGGATTGAATCTCCTACTTGCATTGGACCTTTGAGGCGTAAGCCACTTGGATCGAGCCTAAAGGGTGCTGAGGTACTCTGAGGACCACCTTTTTAAAAAAACCTGAACAGACTGCGATATTAATTTCCATCTTTGTTATGGAGAAACCCTTCTAGTTAGAAGGTCGTGGATTGGGACAAAATAAGAAGTTCTCAGGGTTAATAAATATGCAGGAGTTAATGGATTTAAGTCAAGTGGATTGTCTGTCGGGGGCAGAGTGGACGAGAGTTAAGGCAAGACTCAATGCGACAGAAAAAAGTTGAGAATTCAACGAAAGTAAAGATTTGGTCACCCACAACTCATTTTAGATGAAACTTGGTTGATTTCACGGCTGTCTCCCAAATACCACCAAAGTGGGGAGCAGCCGGTGGATTAAAATGCCATTGTGTTCCTAATGACAACAAGTTATCAGCAAATTGATCTGACTGATGTCGATCCTTAAGCATTTTTCTGAGCTTGTGGTCAGCTCCAACAAAATTTTTACCCTGATCACTGTATAAGTCAGCACAGTGACCTCTACATAAGACGAAATGCTGGAAGGCCGCAATATACGACTCTGTTGAATAATCTTCCACAATCTCTAAATGTATGGCTTTAGTTGCCATACACACGAAAACAACGATATAGCCTTTGAGTGTGCCCTTTTCACGACATTTTGATAGTCGAACTGGAAAGGGTCCAGCATAATCAACTCCTGTCTTCTGAAACGGAGGACTAGGAGTGACTCTGCAATCGGGAAGATCACCCATTAATTGAGTTTGAGTTCTTGACTTGTATCACTTACAAGTAAAACAATGACTGAGTTCTGCGCGCACTACTTCACGGCCTCGTAGCACCCAATATTTTCTCCTGAGAGAGACAAAGACCATTTTGACACCTCCATGTAACATGGTTCGATGAAAGTAGTCAATCAGTAGTCGAGTGGTGTAGTCGTAACCATAAAGTATCCGTGGGTGTTTAGAATCTGAATCTAATAGCGAGTTGCTAAGCCTACCACCTATTCGTAGAAGTTTATGAGTAAGCACTGGTGTAAGTTTACGTAAGCGACTAAACGATGGAAGCTGTTCAAATTCATCAGGCTTGAGACCTTGGTTTCGTCGAAGAATAGCTAAATCGGCAGCAAACCAACGTTGCTGATGTGTGTAGACTAACTAGAGTGCAGCATTTTCTAATTCCTCGATTGATAGGTTGAATAAAGCCAAATTAAAATAAGTATTTACAGAAATAAAAAGTAATTGAGGTTTAAAATTGTCAGTATGATTTTTTGACTTTCTTTGAATTATTTTGACAAGGAGTCTATAAACAAATCTAAGACAGTAGGCAGTTACTCGAAGTAGTCTTTCCCATTTGGAATAACGTCCATACAATCCATTGACAAAGGTATCTAGGCCTTTATCCTTAACTAATATATTTACATGCNAGAGCAATCTAAGTATGTAAGATCCAGCCAACAAAAAAACGCAAAAAATCTTTTTCTGGCGAAAAGCAAACCAAACGTTTTGCACCGGATATAAATAACTATGATTCAATCAGAAATACGGTTGCAAGTGATGTAATTAACTCTTATGATCTTTCTTTGACTTAAGTGATATTTGAGTTGAAGAGAATTTAAAAAAAGTTTTTTTTTAAAGATTAGTGCAATCATTAATAATTAATTAGTTAAATCGTAAAAAAAAAATTTTTGAACTTCAGCTAAATGATTATAGTACAAATTTCTAAAGCGATAATAGTGATTAAAGTAATATATTGTTATTTTTTTGATAAGTATAAGAATAGTTTTTATGTTTGTGCTATTTTATGTGAGCTTATAAAAAGTTTTATAAATAAAAATGGGATGATTCTAAAAATAGTTATTTATTTCTTTTACTCTTATACCATCCTACTATCAAACTGAAGAAATATCTCCGCACTCCCTGTACCCCACCCGATGACACTCCACACCTCCTGGGGGGTACAGAGTGTCCATTTAGATGACTTAAAATTATTGTTTTTACACCAATTAATAATTTTAAAAATTTTATTCTAAATTTTGAAACATATTTCTTACACGTTTACCTCAACGATTCCACAAAAAAAAAAAAAAAAAAAATACATATCTTTATTTATTTTTTAAATCATCTTCTTCAGTTATGGTGGCCCCCATACCCCACTCTCCCCTATTGTTTAAAAATCTTTAAAAAAAAACTGTTTTACCACAGGCAGTTTCACCGCGCATCATACTTGTCAACGGTCGATGCTTACAGGTATCCATTATGACACTATGGGACGATGATATTTCGCCTGATTGATAAATCGCCTAATGGATGATATTTCACCCAATTTTTGACGTTATGCCTAATTCTTGAGATTAGGCCTAAATAAATTTTTAAGAAATAAAAACAAATCTTTATATTTTTTTAAACTAATATTTCGCCCAATTCTTGACATTACGCCTGGAAAAAGTTTTTAAAGAAACTCAAAACTAACTTTTTTTTTTTTTAAACTGACATTTCACCTAATTCTTGACATTTCGCCCAAAAAAAATTTTGATGAAACGCAAAAAAAACTTTGATTGTTTCAATGATTATTCCAACGAAAATAAATTTTATTCATGGAAAAAATTGATCAAAAAAACAGAGNGAAGTATCTTCAAGGAGGTCAATTTTGAGCTTTGGGTATTTGGGTTGGAACTCGTGTAGTATATCTGGGCCAGAAAACCATAAACGCTGTCCACTCATTTGACTTGGATAAATTTCCCGCGAGGCGATATCAGCTGGGTTTTGCTTAAACCTAATATGATGCCATTCAGCTTTAGGTACTAGCTCGTAAATATTAGAGCATCTGTTGGCAATAAAGGTAGGCCACTTAGAAGGTGGAGCATTTAGCCAATGCAATACATTCAAAGAGTCGGTCCATAGGTGGACAGGCGCTTCCTTAACAGGACAACAATCTGAGAAATGTCTAATTATTTTCGCAAGAAGCTGAGCAGCGCAAAGTTCCAACCGTGGAATACTCAAAGTCTTAATTGGGCTTACTTTGGTTTTAGCTAGTTGAAGAATTACATCAACCCCTTGACAATACAAACGTATACAACTGCAGCATAAGCTGACTTAGATGCGTCTGCAAAACCATGAATTTCAAAGAAATCGAAATCAGGCGAAAAGAAATTCCAGCGAGGTATTGTAATTTGGTTCAACTGGGGTAATTCGTCCAACNAATCATTTGTGTTCGACATCAAATGAGTATTACAAAACATTAACTATATAGAAATTATATATTCTTGCGCTAGCAATTAACTTTAGTATTTTGTAACCAATAGCGTGAGTAACATGGTCCTGCGTGACCACCAATCATAGCGCTCCACGTTTAAGTTACTTTGGCTGCTCACGACTGCTCGTCTGTGAGCATTTAGTCAGTCCGCACCGATCACTTGTCCAGTGAACCACAGTGTGGTCACTGTGCACACCAACCAAGCCGATATTTTCTCGAGTAAATCATTTTAAATAGAAAGAGAAAATGTCTTGTGTAATTTACTCACGTGACTTAAACAACATCATTTCAGTTCAATTATATTAGTAAAATAACTGTTCTTTAAGTTCGTTCAATATCCTTAAACTAGCGCGCATTAAACGTAATTTTGTTATTTACCACAGTTTTTCAATTTTTTCTCATCAAGTGTTATAATTTCTGCTGTTAATAAACTTTTTTATTTTGTTATATACAAACAGGTGTGAGTGTTAATCTTTTAATAAATCCAAGCAACTGGCTCCCACTCTTTTCCATCGCAACCGGTAAATTCAAATCATACAGTCTAAAATCATTGGGTTTTTAATCCCAAACATTTGTCCTTCGAGTCGGATCAAAAGGGTGAGTGAAGAGCTTCGGCTTATTATAAGCCACGTGCAAGTTACGAAGTCAGCTATCTTAACCAACTTTTTCTTCACGAGCGACGTGTGGACGTGGTCAGCGTGCCAGCGCGTTGGGCGTATCTTTCTCTCTCTCACACATATTTGTATACAACAAAACTTGGTACTTGTGGTAAGTTCAGTGCTTTCTTCTCATCGTACACGAACTCGAGTACATATTCGTTGGCTTCGTTTCGTAGCTTATTGCTAGACTTTTCTCGTGCAATTTGTCGTCATGTTTTAGTGCACAGGCCCTAGTACATACTTGCTGGCCAACTTGTTCTTCCTGCGTTGCGCAGACAGACTTATTTTTTTTGTTTCGTGCACTGGCTCGAGTACTATTACTCGTTTGCTACTTTGGTAAATAGCTTTTCTCTTTATATAAAAGCTCAGCTCATTTTTAGCTGTACTAGCTCGAGTACTATTACTCGTTTGCTACTTTGGTAAGTAGCTTTTAGCTTCATATAAAAGCTCAGCTTATTTTTAGCTGTACTAGCTTGAGTACTATTACTCGTTTGCTACTTTGGTAAATAGCTTTTAGCTTCATATAAAAGCTCAGCTTATTTTTAGCTGTACTAGCTTGAGTACTATTACTCGTTTGCTGCTTTTGTAAATAGCTTTTAGCTACGTAGAAAACAATTGGCTTATATTTAGTCTTGGCCTTCGTAGCCATATATACATAGTGCTCTCTTGCACTTATAAGCACATGGCTCGTACATAGTCGGCCATTGGTGCCCTAGCTCTTCTAATTTTCTTTGTGTGCCGTACTTATAAACCTTCTTGCTCCACAGAACAACAAGGGTTTTATTGGCAGCGGGCTAACACTTACGGTGTGTTCGCCTATCACAGCAGGATATCATAGCACTTGAAAGTGCTTCTAATCATAGCTGCAGGCTGCCCTTGCCTGCCAGTTCAACGTAAACTGTCGTTGTTATTGAGCCACTTTAATGCTTGGATACCCATTGCGTGGGCCTGAATACCTGTGCACATAATATCAAGGTAGTACCCTGGTTGATGGACAGCAGTCAGTACGAATGTACATTAAAGAAAGAGAAAAATAAATAAAATAAACAAAGTATTGCGTTTAAATTAAAATTTGAAAATATCAATGAAGACCGCTTGTCTGCTTACAAAGATAATTATAAAATAATGAAATGAACAAAATTTTAAATTGGGCTCAATTACTAGGTATTACATTTAAAATTTAATCAATTCAAACTAATATGCTCTCCTTTTTTTTATATAATCAACATTAAATTCTTGTTCTAAGATCCTATTCTAAGTTATTGGCGTCAATTCAGAGCTAGTTTTCAGCAGAATTAATTTGTGAATGGGTCTAACTAAGACAGTACTGCTGGTCCTAACCCTTACAACTCTGACTAGAGAGTTTGGGTCTTTAAAAATCTCTATTATTCGACCTAAAGGCTACTTGCCAGGTGGTGTCAACTCATTTTTTATAAGGATTGAATCTCCTACTTGCATTGGACCTTTGAGGCGTAAGCCACTTGGATCGAGCCTAAAGGGTGCTGAGGTACTCTGAGGACCACCTTTTTAAAAAAACCTGAACAGACTGCGATATTAATTTCCATCTTTGTTATGGAGAAACCCTTCTAGTTAGAAGGTCGTGGATTGGGACAAAATAAGAAGTTCTCAGGGTTAATAAATATGCAGGAGTTAATGGATTTAAGTCAAGTGGATTGTCTGTCGGGGGCAGAGTGGACGAGAGTTAAGGCAAGACTCAATGCGACAGAAAAAAGTTGAGAATTCAACGAAAGTAAAGATTTGGTCACCCACAACTCATTTTAGATGAAACTTGGTTGATTTCACGGCTGTCTCCCAAATACCACCAAAGTGGGGAGCAGCCGGTGGATTAAAATGCCATTGTGTTCCTAATGACAACAAGTTATCAGCAAATTGATCTGACTGATGTCGATCCTTAAGCATTTTTCTGAGCTTGTGGTCAGCTCCAACAAAATTTTTACCCTGATCACTGTATAAGTCAGCACAGTGACCTCTACATAAGACGAAATGCTGGAAGGCCGCAATATACGACTCTGTTGAATAATCTTCCACAATCTCTAAATGTATGGCTTTAGTTGCCATACACACGAAAACAACGATATAGCCTTTGAGTGTGCCCTTTTCACGACATTTTGATAGTCGAACTGGAAAGGGTCCAGCATAATCAACTCCTGTCTTCTGAAACGGAGGACTAGGAGTGACTCTGCAATCGGGAAGATCACCCATTAATTGAGTTTGAGTTCTTGACTTGTATCGCTTACAAGTAAAACAATGACTGAGTTCTGCGCGCACTACTTCACGGCCTCGTAGCACCCAACATTTTCTCCTGAGAGAGACTAAGACCATTTCGACACCTCCATGTAACATGGTTCGAT